>SZWC01020647.1:0-27642 GCA_023375785.1 Penium margaritaceum
ATATAGATATAGGTATAGATATAAAATAAGATACAGATATAGATATAGATATAGATATAGATATAGATATAGATATAGATATAGATATAGATATAGATATAGATATAGATGTAGATATAGATATAGACATAGATATACATATAGATATAGATATACATATAGATATAGATATAGATATAGATATTGATATAGATATAGATATATATAGATATAGATATAGATATAGATATAGATATAGATATAGATATAGATATAGATATAGATATAGATATAGATATATAGATATAGATATAGATATATATATATATAGATATAGATATAGATATAGATGTAGATATACATATGGATATAGATATAGATATAACAATTGATATAAATATAGATAAACATGTAGATGTAGCTATGGAGTTAAATAAATATATGAATTTAGTTACTAATATACATACATATTTGGATATAGATAAAGATAAATATGAAGATATTAACATGAATATAAATATAGATATACATACATATGTATATATAGATAAATATATAACATTTTTTATATATTGATATAGATTTAGACATAGAACGAAAAATAATTCAGATAAATCTTTATATACATATAGATATGGACATAGGTATAAACATAAATATAGATAGAATTATATATTTAGATATAAAATTCACATTTTATGTTCCATGACCTGTTATTATTCATCAAAAAGAATAATATTCACATATGATGTTCCATAAATATTAAAGATATAATAGTCACATTTCATATTCACATCAAATGTTATCATTCATAAACAAATATTCACATATCATATTCAAATAAATGTTCCATAAATATTTATTTTAGATTAAGTATACGTACATATGAACACATCCATACATAGATTAATTTGACAGTCGAATGAATATGAAAAAAACGTCTTTAAAATGTATAAAATGCTATTATATGATTTACAATTCTTCTATGTTGTTTTAGGGTTCTATTAAAAATCGTTTGAACTTCAAAGATAGCATATTATCACTTGATCAAGTTTCATGAATTAAAAGGACGTTAATTTTAAATCTCTAATCCTCACCATTATAAGAAAATTTCATTCTTTTACAAATGTTCCCATTCCAAAGTGTAGATGTTTCTGGTGAAGGCTTGAATCTAGAGATTCTACAGGATTGTATCCTTCGCGGAATTTGAAACATGTATTCTTGTCAATTTACTAGGCAACGTGCGCTTGGTTGTAACATTCATAATTGACTTACTTTCTTTTTCTTGCGTTGAATTTAGATCGAGCATAGAGTTTGAGCGCTATGGGTATGGATATTGTCTTGGTCTTGTAGTCGCGATCGAGTACTGTTTGTGGATTTCTTTTACCGACTGTTCTTTCTCATTAGAACGGTTTTCCTCATTAAGTATCTAAATACGCGCTGTAGTGTGTGGTCGCCACGATGAAGTTTTGTTGCACGTATATGATGTCGAATCTGTTTCCGCGCGCGTATGTACACATTTCTCGGTTAGCGCACGTGGATTATGTCTTCACTGATCGGCAAACCGAACAAGCGAATTAAACAAAGAACCTGAAGAAAGTTCATTCCAGCTTCTTCTACTGTTCGTTTCGGTAGTCAACTAACGAAAACGAACAGCATCCTGAACGAGCCTTGGCTTTGCCGAACACTGTTACGATTCGACATTACCAAACGGATCCAGGAAATTTCAAGCTTTCCTGGAAAGCCTCAACGCCTTCAGTAATAAAGACTGCAAAATATGAATCAATAATGAGCCATGAATTCTCGCTTGGCTCCTCGCTTGTTCCAAGGTCAGTCTGCTTGTCACTAAGCCCCGGATAAGAGTACTCAAACATGTCAAATGGTTTGTTTCAACAATGAATGTTTGCCAAGAGCGATCCCCCCACAACGATATCCTTGTGCCGTAAAACGCATTTAAGAATATTTAATCTGGATTCAACGCATTGGATGCTCCTTTCACTACACAATCTTTTTCAACTGAATGTTTGGTGGGAAGATTCCAGTAAATCAGCCAAGAAGTTCATATTTTCGTCAACCACATGTAGTGAATAAACACTACATTATGATGCCCCCTCTGGATTAATATGGATTAATACGTAGGTGCCAACAAGTATCAAAAAACAAATTGGAAGGTAAATGAATGCATCATTCTTGCCTGCACATGATGACGTTTACCACTAGCAATCCCCCCAACCAAGATTTGATAAGTTGAGTTATCAATTTGAATTAACTATTTTTTATACGAATTTAAGGCACTAGATGTTCCTTCAACTATTTCAACTTCCACACTACGTTTTGCGAGAAACTTTCGATGTGCCAATAATGAATCTATTAAAAATTTCAACCCCATCCAATTAATCATGCACCAGATTTTTGAAGGACGTATGTAACACAAAAAATCACGTGTAAAAAAACCATATGCTTTAATTCCTTGAACATAAAAAATTCAAAAACATAAAAAGAATGATAATTCAATTTGTTTATGTTTCCTCATAGATAAGAAATAATATTAGAATGGGAAGGTTAACTATTACATCTTCATTCATCATACAAGAGGAATGATATGATGCATCGGACGTCAAAGCAATATCCAAAATATTCAACTATTCAATTTTCACAAAGAATATCTATAAGATCTAAACACGCACAAAAAAATACCAATATTTCATGTACTCTCACATTTATCTAAAAAATCCATTTTAAAAAACCCACTTCCATTTAAGACGATAAAACTTGGTGACAAAAATGGGCATCAATAACAAACCATTCAGAACATTTTCACATAAACACAAAAGAGATGTATGAATAAAAAATGATACATCTGTGAAAGCTCCCTTGTTCAAACCACCTCTCAACGTAGACAAGCTGTTATCGGAAGTCATACCTGAATGATGTCGTAACTCTTCCTACATACTTAAAGGGCCTATACTTGAGTGCCCTCCCATCGGATGTAGGTTAAAGGGGTAAAAATGGTCATGTTGACAGTGGTCAATTTCATGCATGGGACAACAGTGAACAAAAAAGATGGAATAATAGATTCTTTTTTCGTTTTCTTGTAAATCTCACCGTCGATGAGATGTGCCCAAAAAGTACCATAGTACATGTTGGAATTTTGGAAGACCACAACAAAGGCTTGGTTGGCCTTCATGTCATGCGAGGACCTTTGGTGTACCAAGAAATGCTTGTACAACTACTGAGAAATGAATGCGGAAGCTCTGATTGTATAGCAAGTGATAGATGTAACGATTACTACACCTAATTTCTTGGTGAAGCTCACGTAGTCCAATTCTAAATCGGAGGAGTCTACACGGAGTTAGGGAATTTTCTCTTCGAAAATCCCAGGTTCAATGACGGAGATTTTTCTCCGCTTGTATAGGCAATATTAAATTGTGGCATCTAGGTCCATGGGGGAAATGGACTCTAAATCTTTAAAATACTATGTGTTGCATGCACAACACATAGTTGTGCATGCCTGCAGACTCAAACTAGTCAGCAGTTGTGCAGTGCGACTACGCACTACTGGGTTTTGGGCTACGTCCAGTTAGGGTGGGGCTACACTTCACTAGGTAGTGTGGACAGCCCTGCACCCTGTTGCATCAGCAGAACTCAGCAAGAGCATGCAAGGCCCAGAGTTTGGACCGCTCTACATAAACACATGCATGCACGACATAGCACTATATCACAGCATGCATGCATGAGTCATCAGCCACATGCAAAGCCACAAGCAAGAACCGCTCTGCATTAGCAAAGTAATGCATGACTCAACAAGAGGAGCTCGTACAGGGGCAACTTCCTATAGAAAGATTTCCGGCCTAGAAATCTTCCCACCTGTAGCCGGAAGCTTCCACGAGTCTGGACAGATGTCAACTTGCCATTAGCTTGCTTCAAAAGCTAGCCAACCTAGCAGTCTTCATTTAACAACTCAGTCATCACCAAGCCTTTTGCCCGTAGTGAACCACACAAGCCTCCATCAGTTCAAAATATCACCTGAGGCAAAGACTTTGTACAAACGCTTCTCAAGACCCAAGTAAGCCTAACAGTAGTTTGTTAGCTTGGGCACGTGGACTCCCCTGACTACCTTAAGGCCTAACTACCTAGAAGAGGTGGCCGAACTACGTCCAAGACTCAAGCTACTTTGCTAGAGCTTTCTAGCTAGGCGTTTCCCACTAGTTGGCCAGGAGCTGTGTGTAGGCATGAGAGTCTAGAGTTAGTCTCTCGCTAAGGTATGTTTGTACTATAATTTCTTGTACTATTATTGTGATCAACTATAGTCATTTAGTCACAGCATTCTCCTAGAACTAGCTGTGTACTCTATCTATAGTTGCTTTCTAAGCACAACGGTCCCGGCACCAAGGAACCTACCCCTTGCTACACTCCACAAACATCAACAATAAGAATATAAAGTACATAAATACTTTGTTCAAGCTCAGCAAAAGCTCATGAACAACTCATCAATTGAAACCTGACAGAGCATAGCCCAAACTAGGTGCAATATCTTGCTAGATGTTTAGCCTTTCAATCAGAGTCTTGGCGTGCCGACTGTCTTCTAGGTTGACAGTACTTTCAGATGCCAAGAAACCTCCTTTTTACGCTAGCAAAACTCTACTGGAGTCGGTGGGTCATGAGAGAGATTGCCTTGATCCCTGTACAATGGCTCATGCAAACCTCATTGGCCTTGTACCATCCAAGAATACATCGTACGAGGAAGTTGCCATGTTGGCGAACCTTGGAAATCAGTTCAGTGAGTTGGCCAACGTAGTTCCACCTTTCTTGGATACGACAAACCATTTGTACACGTCCAAGAATTGAGTATGCCCTTAAGGAAACAATCCGGGAATATTCCAATGGAAAATTCCCCATAATAAATTTCTCGTAGAAATTTCCCATTGAGTAACGGTGAAATTTGTAACTTCACGTGGACTCCTCCAAAAGTTAAACCGAATGCATCATGATGAAGCTAAAATCAAGCATAGTTATCACCTCACTACAACACTCACCCTAAATAAGTACGTTGGTGAAGGTGGAAGGACTTGGCAACACTTGAAATTGCTCAGTGACAAAGTGATTCATAGTTTCGTGAGTCATCATTGAGTTTTTCTGCGTGCAACTCATTGTGCTACAGCTTTGAAAGTCAAGAGATGCACTCCCTCTTGATTTCCTCTCCTCGAGTGAGAAGGAGATTTTTGTTGGATTCATAACTTGCTCCAAGGTTCTCCTTCAAGGAATTATTCTTTGAATTCCGTTACAGGAAGCTAGGTTCAGCTCCCAACATTTTTCATGGTCGCTTGGTTTCATTTCGTCAACGCCTCGTTCCACCTCAAGTGTCATGCACTTCGTTCAAAATTCAAAGAACGTGTCTCCCATCGTTGGAGACCACAAATGAGTTGTCTAGGAGCTATTTCCGAGGATTGTATGGTTTAAAAAAGGTTTTTGAAGCTCTTGTCCTGCTCCATTTTTGTCGGTGCAATAAAAAAAGGACGCCAAATCATTTCTCTTGAGCATTCATGATGTTGGAGTCGGTCATTGCTCGCCCCTTGGTGTTTCAGCAACGTCCTCACGTTTTCCTCTAAGAGCCTACTTTTGTCCTTTTAGTTTGTAGTATGTCAATGCCCGTGACTTTACGTCGAGAGGATTCTTGATGCTCAAGGTCATCCATGGGGAGGCCACTTTGTGCTTCGTCGGCTGTTTGTTTTTTGTCATTCATCTTTTTGTCGACGTTAGCTTGCCATCTTGTAGGGTTGTCGATTGGGCGCTTTTGTCCTTTAGTGCAAACTGCTTTGTCATCTTTCACTTAACTACGAAATTCAAAGTTCATGGTTAGAAGGATCGAAAAGACGCTCACAATAGTGAGGAAGCTCCTCCCGCGGAGACCGTCGCTCACAAAAGCGAGTGCCATTCTCGTGGCTGCCACTCCATCAGGACATGGCGCTCTAAACTTGCAACGGTACGTCGAATTTTGATTTACCTCGCTCACGCAATCGGCGGCAAGCAACTGACTTTGACATGTGATGTCCGGTACCCACGCAGATTACAAGTGGTGAAGGAATGTTTGGAAAGAATTCTTCGACAAAAGGTGCTAGTCCTTGAGTTTTGTAGAAACATCTACAACTGTTGCCGAAAGCTGATGTAGGGGATTTTGGAGAGATTTGTGCTTCTTGCCACCCTTGTTTCCCTCTTACGGGTTGAAGAAACATGATTTGGACAACACCGGCATGTCGAGACATGCCAGTGGTGTATAGAGGAAAGACGTATAGTCAACAACCTTGTCATCGGCTGTCCTCTTGTCATAGTCAAAGCAGGAATTTTCCTTTTCCATTGCCAAGAAGTTTTCCATGATCATAAGAGTCACTCGTAGTGTTAGTGTTGTAGGTTGAGACTAAGAGTCATTTCAGGGACCCCTGAAGTAGCTCACGTGCTCCCTCTGTCCTATGCATGGCCCAAACATATCTGGTTTTGCACCAAAACATAGAATGCACCAATGGCAAGCTTGCCACTGACCGCAGGTAATTTTCTAAAGTCGTTTGGCACCTTGGATAAGGTGAATCCATTCTTTCGGCTGCCGCGACGATGTTGTGTACATCCCAAAAAGGCGTGCTCTCCATGTTGATTTGTAGAAGGGAATGAGGAGCCAGGATTCTTTTGAGCCGTTGGCCTTAGTTCAAGCCTTGTGATGCCGTTAAAGGAGAGGTATCCTTCATCAAAGGTTTCACCTTCACGACTTTTCTGGGAGATCTGCTCCATGTTAACGATGTGCGCTCCATACTTTAACAACTCTTTAAGCTATAAGATGTTAAAACAATTTCTGAGGAGAAATAGCACATTGTCACAATGCACTTGAGCTCCATTGTATCAAATCAGTGTCATTTTCCCTTTGCCTTCTACTAGCACACGACAATTGTCTACTATAGCAACCTAGCCTTTCACACTATACCGAAGGTATTGGAGCCAGGATCTGTCAACTGTACGGTGTGACGTACACCTACTGTTCAGGTACCACACATTTTTTTGCAAACTTGTTGGGTACTCGGAACTTTCGAAACATAGAATACAGATCTTTACAAGTCAAACTGCTTCTTTTCCAATCCAACTTTCTCCTTCTACACAGTCACCTCATATTCTTGATCACTTTTCTCATCTCCACCATCCGAATCCTATCATTGCTCCTCTTTGCTCTCTTGCCTTGCACACTCCTCATCTGTCATTTGCTTACTAGAATTGAACCTGATGTGTCCGCGTTGCTTGTAATGCTAACACTCATGCACAATCTTAGGTTTGACATGCTTATTTTTGAAGTTTCCACAAAGTATAGTTTGCAATGTTTGATCCTGCTTAGGTGTAGAGATGATTTCATGAGGAATTTATTTGATGTCGGATAAGACAGGAGGGTAATGCAAGTTACTGGGTATGTTGGATCGGAAAGAAAATGTATTTGTTCCTTTCCAAGGTTGCGATCACACTCTCTCTCAAAAACATCTTGCACATGTATGCCTCTGTGAATTCAACCTCCTTTTTGAACTTGAAGATATATCTCACTTCCTCCCAATCCTTGATCAATTTGATAAGAAGGAAGGTCACAAAGACCGCCTCCAAAAAAAGAGCGCCAGTAACTACAAGCTAGTCATGTACTGACGTAGCTTTGTTGATGTAGTCTTCAATGCTACTGAATCTGGTGAGGCTGATGCGGGAAATTACCACAAGGAGGTGACACTTGAACCTAGAGTCTTTTGACATGTAGGTCCGTAGAAGGTATGACCTTGCATGTGGAGTAGATTCAACCGATCCTTCAAACATTTTGATTGTCTGTTGGATGCGAGGTGTGAGTTGTTTATGCGGAACCATATATGAAGCCTTAGTGAAGTAGTTGAACTCTACAACCGCTTGTGGAGATGACCCCAATGGTGGCGGGGAGTAATGCCGATTGTAGAATTCCCATAGGCAATGAATGTGGGCGAACTGTTTGAATGTGTGTGCCTAGTGTGGGAAATTTTCTCTTTCAAACATGTTGACCTTGATCTTGTATAGCTGCAAAGGTGCCTCTACTATAGGGAGTGTGATCTCTAGATGATGAAACACTATTCTTTGTCTAGCCAATGGTTGGGTATACACTGGATAGTGCTGCATGGGCAGAATGAAAAAGTACTGACCTTTACGCATTCTTCCATCTAGTACACGTTACGCCGCGTGGGCTTGCGGCATAGGAGCCAGTTGAGCCTTTTGGTGTGATTCCAATGGTGGCACCCCTAGTAACCCTTGAGAGAACGCTAAGAAGTATTGCGGCACTCTTTAGTTTCCAACTACTCTTGGCTGTATCTGGTAAGAGTAAGCTGGGTGCACAACTCGTGGTGGACTTCTATGAGGCACATGGGTGGATGATTCTTGTGACTGTTGTGACCACTATATTGTCTCTTGTTGGTTTTGCAGTTGCTATTCTCGCTTCATCATCTATTGATGCATCTGTTAAATGGGAAACAAAGTTAGTTATCATTTTAGTTGTGTATTTTGTGCTGCTAAATCTGTACATGAATGCTGTAGTTGCTTTATATCTGACACTCGAGCAACATGAATGATGTGCTCTTGTTATTAGAGGAGCTATTGAGCCCCAAGCTGCTACCTCAATCCCCCACCTTATTATTCCATAACGTTATGTGCCAATCCTTATTATTACGCCATCTACTATGCTTCCTAAATCAAGCGTTTTTAGTTTCTTACCGTTGTGCGTGATCTACGACATGGCATCCCTGGTTTTGACCCATGCATAAACCATACAAGAAAGACTGTTTTTGAAGGGAAGAAGAACCCTCATTGAGATGTTCAGGCTCGATTTCAGTCATAGAACCTCTAAGTCCTTATGCCTTATGCACAATATGTGATACGTGTACCAATTGAGTCTTTGATGCTAACAAGTGAATGTGGAGGATTCTTCCACTAAAACCTAGTTGTAGCTGTTGTGCTTGCTAGTGGGATGAGCATGATTGCTCTAATACAATGTGGAATTATACATGACCAAAGCACATACTTGGTTGGCCTTGCTATCGTGCTAGAACCTTTGGTGTGCCAAGAAATGCTTGTAAAAAGTGTTGAGAATTGAATACGGAAGCTCTGATTGTATTATCAGAATACAAAGTATAGCAATACTATGTACAAGCTGAGCAACATCCTATGAACAACTTAGGAACAGGTACCTGACAGAATGTGGCCCAAACAAGGCAGAATGTGTTGCTAGTTGTCTAGCCTTTCTATATTAGTTTTGGTATGTCGACCGTCTTCCAGGTTGACAAGCCTTTAGGATGTCACGAAACCTCCTCTCCACGCTAGTAGAATTGTACTAGAGTCGATGGGTCGTCAGATGGAACCTTTAGGAATCTTAAGCAGCACAAGGGTGTCAGTCTGGTATAAAGACCAAGTGGCTTCTGGACGTGCAAATTTGTTGATCTGATATAATGGAGTTTGAGAGAGTGGGAAAGGTTATTGGAGTTAAAACTGGTGCTCCCATTTATACTACAAGTATGGCTGGAAGCGGTTCTGGTGGTCTAGGCTACTTCACTAAAGGTGGCGGTCCTCGCCGTCCCAACTGCTTATGTAGTAATGGTTCCCGGAACATTGATGATGTAGTAAATCCTCCACATGGACGTATGTGAGCTATGCAATGATCTTGATGCCTATAGAGTGGCTCATGCGAACCTCTTAAACTTCGTACTGTCCAAGATAACCTCATACAAGATCGTTGCCAAGTTGTCGAACCTTAGAAATCACTTTCGTGAGTTGGGCGCGGTTGTCGCACCCTTCTTGGACATGCCAAACCATTTGTTCATGGCCAGGGCTTGAACATGCCCTTGAGAATGCAAAAAACCAGGAATATTTTAGATTGTATGTTGGAAAGTTCCTCTTAGGAAATTCCCAGTGAATGATTGTAAAACACGTAACTTCATGTGGATTCATCCTAAAGTGAAAGCGACAACATCGTGCTGAAGCTCAAATTTAGTGCAATTATCGCCTTACTCCAACACTAGGAAGATTAACAAACTAGGAACATAGCACCCTGTATGTGAGCCCATGAGAATGGTCGCATGTTTTAGACAATCGGAGCGCCATATGCTCTTCACGGTTCATACATTTATGGGCACTGTTTGATGATGCATGTGAATTGAATCTCATTTGACACAAAATTTGGGTCAGCCTGTAGTTCTACCATGTATGTTGTCATCCAAAAGCGACGTCGGTAATGTTGTCATTGGAAAAGTACATGAGAAAATGGTTTAAGACAGTAGCTGGTTTGTTTTAGTATACTGATCGATACGATTCATAAAACAGACATGAGAATCCAATGTCGGTATTTCCCCTTAGTGTAGTTTGGGAAACAGGCACCTACCTTTGTCGTGATTTGGACCCGTCACTTTGAGTTGAGGCGGAGTGTAAAAAGCGTAGCTCGGATAAACTTGCACATAAGAAAGTCCAATTAAAGGAAACATTTGGAAAAAGCAAAGAACGAAGGGATGTTTCTATGAGTTTGTGACCATGCGGATGATGAAATTGTAAGAAATAAGACCTCGTATGATTTGAAAATAAAATGGAATAGAAATGTAACGATATCCATGAAGTCGAATAAAAAGACAATAATTTGAGAAGAAACATAAAGGTTCCCCCATTATTATCCTAAGGAAACCATTAAAGTAAATATATCATAAACTTGATTATTGATATTCGGATAATTAAATGAAAATGAAATATAATTTTGACATAATAATTTACATATATATATTTCTATATATGAATTAAATCATAAGTATGATGAGCTCATAATGATCTCCTTTATCTCAATTGTTTATACACCATTGTTAACATTTAAACTCATTCCTTGGGGCAATTTATTATATCGAAAGAATCCTCTCATAATGTATATTTGTGTTCCTTGAAACATAAATGTAAGAACAATGGTCTTCTTTCTAAGTAATGTCTAAGTAACCAAATTTTTCTTTAATGTTTGTTGAATGTATATACTTGAGTTTTCATTCTTGAAGTAGTCTAATTTGTATATTCATCTTCACAGTTACATGCAGAGTACCTACATTCAAGCAAAGTGCAATTGATATTAAAACATAAGATGCCATCTTATAAATCTATCTATCAACATCCAAAGCAATGGACTATATGCCTCCCCTCCTTCAACAATGATCCTCTTAAGGTGTGCATGTGAAGAATTCATTGAATATTATTTCTTTGATGTAAAGACCTGCAACCCTTCACAAAAGAAATGTATACAATGACCCTTCTTACACATCAAGGAAGCACTCGATATCTCCTACTCATCCCATTCCAAACTTGTTCATATGTACTTAAAAAGAAAATCTAGGTGAAGCAAAATCTTCAATCATGGAAACAACTATGGTTCTCATAAAGAACCTATCACAAACATAAAGCAAATGAATTTTTAAAACACCCATATGTCAATATTCTTCTTAACACAAAGATTCATAAGCGTATGTGTACTTGTATAGATTATTAGAGGGGAGAGCTCATAGATACCTAGAAGATTGTTAAACCATATTGAATGGAAATTCTCTTATGATTGACGTTTCACATTTAGGTTGTTCTAGTATCTTGTTGAGCTAAACGTGTTTGTGATCATTTCCTATTAACTACAATATTTTTTAGGGAAGTCACTCTTATGTCATTATGCCGAAATACGTTCGTTACACCCAAAATCATTGTTTGTCTTATAGAGGTAGATCATCTTATATGTAGAACGAAGAATGTATATGATAAAATCAATATTCGATGGTATAACATTAAATCGTTCCAAATGCGCTTCCATACACACTTCAAAAATCCATATTTCATTCATATGAGAGGGGGTTGGTGAACTTTGTACTCGGCTAAAATGTGATAATGTAATTTCAGGATGTTTTAATTGAAGTGAAGCTCATCAAGAGACAAAATCAATTTTGAGTTGATTTTACATTATTTATTTTTTCAAATAATTGATATCCCGAAAGAGAACGTGTTGATGGCATTCATATAGATGCATCTAAATATTTGTCATTATGCATGTTTGAAATGAAGAACGTGTGGTATGTTTAGTTTTTGGAGGTTTTATTTGGTTCTTATGCTTCTTTGGGTATTGATCAGTGTGGATCCTTCATTATTTATGGTGATGTTCAACATGGTTCATGTGAGGATAAGATATGGCCATGATGTGGTGTGTAGTATGATGCAAATGGATGTGATGGTAAGAAGGGAAATTGTGATTTCAAGTGAAAAATATTTTTAAGTGAATTTAATAGTTCAAACTAGACTTTATTCTTATAATTTACATTGTCTAACACCATGTACAAGGATACACAATAGAAGAATTATGTGCCTAAAACATTTGTATCTTACAAGTAAAAAATTACTTATCAGAGCAAGGTGGGGATGATTTTTCATTTGAAATAAAAAGAAATAGAAAGAGAAAATGTAACTAGTGATAGTCAAGATCAGACATAGACTTGCATGGTTTGGAATATTTTCTTTATTTTTAGAGTTTGATTGCACATTATATTTATTTTGTTTTCAAAGATCATGCAAAGACCATGCAAATGTGGCTTCAACATCATGAGACTTGAGGTGCTAAAAACAATCTTTAGGACAATGAATTTGTGTTGACAAATGAGCATCTGAGTGGGTAAAGGATTGGGATTGTATAAGATATAATTCATTGTTTTGTCTATATATAATTGTGCGTCCTTGTGTAATTGTTTTTTTGAACATGATTTTATGAAGGCTGATTGTCGTAAAGCTTGTTTCTAATATTACAATAAGCGGTTGTGAAAGTTTCATTTTCTTTGTGTTGGATAGGGTACAATTGGCCAAAGGAGGTTCAATAATAAAATCTAAATTCGTACTTTGGATTTTTGGCACAGTATTTTGAAGACACAAAGTATTCTCAAATGATGGCAATGAAGGCTTTTGGAAAATAGGCCCGTATGTTGTAAATTAGGTGATCAATGTTTGAAAATGAAGAACTCTTGAAGCTCAAACCTGTATTTTAATTTGTAGTTTCTAAGTTCATGTAATTTATTTCTTGTTTTATAACACATGGTACATGATGTTTTTTGTACCTGTATGATTTGTGTTATAATATGTGCATCACCATGCATGATTGTGTTCTTGTCTATGCTTATGAATCTATTATGGAAACATGATCATTCTGTATGTCTTAAATTTACGCAAAATATTTTGATACTTGACCATCATATGTAACAAAATGTTTTCTTTCAAATAGAATAATATAAAAGAAAAATATATTTCGATGTTGAATTAATAATAATACATTGCTTTTTAAAAAGTTATGAAAATATCCTTTTTGTGCTGTTGTGGATCAATTTGAATCATTTCTCTCATTACATCATTTAATGGCTTTTCACTCCATTGATTAAAGAAAGGGAAAATGAAAATAATTTTATCATGCTTCTTAATTTTTGGTTAATATAGTTTTAAGAATTTGTAAGAAAATTTCACTGACATTAGCTTGAGAGCTATGAAAATTGACACATGTATATGAAATATATGTTTCAATGAGATGGTGAAAGGATGTAGAAAAAATATTGGGGTAACGGTTTGATGTCACCTTGTTCATTCGTGTACATGGAGGAATAAATTCTATTTGCCCATTTAATATGTATTTACAAATTGTTGTATATTTGTAATCGAATATAAATAGATATATAAATGTTTTTAAAGTGTTTAGGTGGATGATAACATCATCTATTCTATGAAATTTGTTTGTTTGCATACATACAAAATGGGTTGCCAAATTCTTGGAAATTTAACGTGAACTTGTGTATTGAGGGTAATGTTGACGTAAGAAATGTCATGAAGGTAAATATTTATGCTTTACAGAAAGGTGGTTTGCCATACCAAAACATGAAAAGATCACTCATTTGAATTTTAGTTTCTGTATACATGATGCCCTGTCTTTAGATATTTGGCACAAAGACAAAATTCCGGGTTTTCATTTTACACGAACACAAAATACTTGAACGTGGTATTATCACATGAATTGGCTTCGACTTCAATGTTGAAGCTACCGTTCGGTAAAAAGTATCGAGCGGCTTGGCTGTTCGCACTAGGGAGGACTTGGTTTTCCTTTGTGGATTGCTTTGATCATGTCTTTATTGCATGGCTGCAACAATATTTGACTGTTACTGTGCTTCAAAAAGGAGACCATGGCTTTATTTGCGAGGAAAAACGGGGGGGGGGGTTGTTTGAGATAAATATAGAACCCAACCAAGTATTTAGACACATACAAAAATCCATTTTTACAGTTGTTGAAAGTTCTTTTCTAATGCTAGAACGATTTTCTCACACATAATTTTGATTTGGACGTTTTTGGTGAATGTTCAGTAAGAGTGCTACAAGTAAGACACTGAGATGTAGGATTATTTAGAATGCTTGTTGTGTTCCTATTCCTGTAACGTCATTGCATTTAAAAGAACCCAAAACGGTCTTTGATGTATTGAATGATGAGCAAACAGATAGGTTATAGCAGTAACGTTTGAAGTGTAGAGAAATGTCTTCTTAATTTTATGCTGATATCAACAGCAGGAACGTTGTAGGATAGGAGATCGACAAGGAGCTTATACGCAGTTATTTACTTATTATTATCGACGTTTCTCCGTTGGTTCGTTTTAAGTCCGCAGCTGTATCGAAAGGGCAGCTTGCCAGATCGAGGTGTATCATGTTTGAAAAGAAACACTATTGCATACATCATGCATCATCTGCATTGAATGGTTGGAAGGACAGAAACGACAAACCGTCCGGCAATCTGTCTATGTTCAAGGAAGTTTATATCGCTGGCGAGCACTGGCATGGTCGGCATGAACCTTCCAGCCCTCACCGACAGTTACTCATGTCCCGATTCGGGAGGGATCACTGATATCGAAGAGAAGAATAGGAGGACCTGTTTCGTTAAATGTTAATTCAAAATCACGAATGTTGGATTAGCAAAAGGAGTGAAGCCGACCATGTGCACTAAAGGTATGACATGCTGCGCTTTTCTCACTAATGGGAAAGAAGTGCCATGACATGACAAATGTATACCGTAAATGCCAGGATTTCCAAAAGCTGTTCGAAAGAAGCCACACTTTCTAAGATTGAGTAACTTAACTTCAGTGCTTCAGAATGTCTGGTTCAAAGAACCCTCATCAACATGCGATTCAAAATTGGATTTCAATTGCATACATGTTCTATCTTATCAAAAATATTTTTGTGCAAGTTTTGGTTAAGTACCATGTGCACAACATACATCACAGGAAATAATTGAGCATGAATATCTAACACAACTTTAATCATTGGTAAATTTTTCTCCAGAAATCCATTTGCATCTATGTTCGACAACACCATCCGGTTCGCAGAATGCAAACCTAATTTCACATCAATGCGACACTAGCGGATGAACATTACACTTAAGAGGGGAATATACGTTCTCATCACAAGCCCCTAATTCACGGGATATACAATGACATCTTATATTGCCCTTGGGCCATATCATATCACTCAACAATAATGTTGGCCTATTATGTTAAAATATCATAAGGAGTGGCATTCTAAACTAAAAAAACTAGATTTGTGGTATAGAATGATCTTATTTATTCATTCGTGGCACAATAAATTACACTTGCAAGAATTCTTGACATATAAAGAATTTCTTACTGAACTCATCAAGGTTACCCTCACAAGAATTCACATACCTAAAACGTTGCTAGATATCATGCTTTCCTATTGCACACATGAGAACTATAACACTAATATTGACAAGGTGCTTGATAGCGACTTGCACTTTACACATACTCGAGGGATCGGTATGGTCAACGCAGCAAATGAAGACGAAGGCCAAGACAGCAAGAGACACAAGATATCTCAGAGCACCCTTTCCAAAGGTGCAAGGTAGAGTCTCTTGATCTGTAGTGCACCCTTTCCATAGTTGAATTGAGGACAGGCAAAGGACAGATTAGTCATGCACTACTCCTCTGAAGTTAGTCCCGTAAGTCAGATTGAGATCGATAAGGCATGCATTTCTCCGTTGGAGTAAGAACCCTTGGTTTAAACTGGATATTATAGATAGCAAACACTATTAAGGACAACTCCTTGTGGCTTTGATGTTCCAGAGTTTGTCTTTGAATGAGAGGCCACTAGGTCAAACCCCGCCCTACTGGATAATTTTCTTTCTGACCACATGGGGACAGGAAGGTTATGAGATACATCTCAGAACATTCAAAAGTCCTTTCTTGTGGCTAATGCCACTTGGCAGTCACAAAGAGTGCCATGTAGAAAGAAGGGATGATGCAATCAAGATCGCCCTCAAAGTGGCTCATCCAAGGAGCCACTACGTGCCTAGGCTATAACCTAGCTTTAGGACTGTAAGTACCTATAAATTACCTACGGTTCATTAGAGAACTTAATACTCATTACTTTTAAGACTCTTAATGACATTGTTCACCAAATACATACACTAAAGAAGCATTGGTTGGTGTAAGCCCTGGGAATTAGCTCCTCGTAGGAAAGTGACCAGGTGTTATGGACACAGTGTGAGGAAGTGATTCTTATGAACTACAAAGTGTGGAGCTATGATTCTAAAGGTAATATCTCATTCTACTTAACATACTAGAAGCGAAATGTGTCATTCTGTTGACCTTGTTTTCTAGTCCATTTCCACAAGCCACTTCACGAGGAATTCAAAGATCAAAACTCCTATATGTGGCAAAACACATGGAAAATAGGTGATATTTAGTATTGCTAGCACTATGCCGAATTATCATGAATTTGCACGTGGGGACTATCCGGAATTGTTAGAAATCGGTGGCCGACCTTTCCCGTTATTTTTTCCTTATCAATGAATCTCTTCTCATTTCCTAATCCTTAATGTACCTCATAAATCAACAATAACAATACTATATAATGCATCCAACCACTAGGGTAAAAACCACGAACCTTCAAATACATCATTGTTTCTGATTTATGGTTTGTGGAGCGACATGTAAATGATGAATTAAAAATTGAAAAGTACAACAAACCAATGAAAGGTAAACAATAATTATAGATATCTTGTATACCAGTATAAACAAAGCATTATAAAAAATCATGTTTGGAAGAACATCGTGAGTGTGGGTTCCAAGATTGTTTCCAAGTCATTCCTTAAAGGTTCTATACAAAGAAATCACAAGATAATTTTGGCAAATGTATATGTATGGAAACGTCAATAAGATACCATAACAGTTCAACACGACTAATGATGATGTGTAGAAAGTTCTTCAAAGGGCCGTTTGACCTCATGGTCACGTTTGATGAAGCGGCTCCACAAGGCAGCCCATGTCGCTCCATCGTCAATGGATAAGCCGAGGTGGCTGATATCATGATTTGTGGAGCCGTGTTGTTTGATTTATGCGATGGGAGGACCCTTTGAACGGATTCTAATTGGGAGAATCTTGAAGTTCAGTGTTCTCGCAAGCCCTTAACCACCTATAGTGAAGGCAAATACATCACCACAAATTTCTTGACGTTCAACCTTGATTTTCAAACAACCTATGTCACGCGAGTTTGTCTTATGTAAACACATTTGATAGTTGGTGCATGACGAGTAGATGATTTTCTTGGCAAATTGTAGACCCATATCACAAGTTGAGTCCTTGTCATGACAAGGAGTCACGAGCCAGTACAACAATCGGCAAAGTTGATTTCGTAAGGGTTTCGAATGGGCCCTCGTGTTGGTAAGTGACCGAATCTGGGCTCATTTCTTGATGGGTTCGGGCATATGGTTCCTCGCGTTGCGAAAGCTTACAAACCCGAGCCCCTAGGTCAATTGATCTTCCTTCAAAATGGTGAAAAATGTGTAACCACATATTCAGACACCAAAGTTGCATACAATACACAAGAGATGCCTATGTCATTAATATTTGGTATTAAGATGTAAAATATAGGATGCTTAACCATAAAGTTTATGGAAACTCTAGCATTTTACACAGAGAATTTCCCCTCCATTTCTATATGACAACCAGGTTGATCTCGGTATATTGTTAAATTCAAATTAAAAGACCTAAACATCACTTCATAATCATTTTCATGGGTTTTGAAGGAATCTAAGCTATTGTGCAATGTATCATAACCCATGAACCTGATGAGAAAATAGAGTACCTGGCCTCTTGGATATGATAAGGATATCATCAATCACAAACAATATATCCTATTTTACTCACACTTGTGATGAGTATGGTATCATTTCACATAGACGTTTTTGTGGTTTGGCATGTGGAGTTTTCATACTTTGGTCAAGGAATCTCTATTACTTGTAGAGAAACAAACCGGTATTTTACCTATCTTAATTTTCTTAATCTGTTTAATCCATATGAAGCAATCACTTATGTTATGGTCTTGTTGAACAAAACTATTGCTTTTTTAACAATTAGGGTTTTTTGCGCACAAAATATCATTAAAACTTAGTTTTCAAGGCTAAATCTTCATTTCATTCTAAAACATAGGGAATTCCACATATTGGGTATAAAGTGAACACGCATATGGTTGAGAAATCCTAGATGTCAATATGTGGTGGCGTAAGTAAAGAAGACTTGCACATCTACATTGCACGAGGAAAGGTTAAACACACCCTAAAAAACAAATCGTTGCCCCCTTCCACGATATAATCAATCTCATGCTAGAAC
This sequence comes from Penium margaritaceum, assembly GCA_023375785.1. Classification (NCBI taxonomy): domain Eukaryota; kingdom Viridiplantae; phylum Streptophyta; class Zygnematophyceae; order Desmidiales; family Peniaceae; genus Penium; species Penium margaritaceum. The sequence goes on from SZWC01020647.1 coordinate 18,711, forward strand.
ACTCTAGAAATCCTTTCATCAAAATGATTTGTGTGCAATGCTCTTAGTTTTGATGCTGTTGGGTTTGGTTGCATAGTAAGACGAGTAATTTTCCATGAAATTTGAATTTCATTATAAAATGTTCTGAATGTATTTTAGGGGATCGCAAAAATATAATGAAGAGACTTAACTCGAGTAAAAAAATGATAAGAGCAATAAAGCAAAAGCAGAATAAACTTACTTCAAAAGAGTTTTATAAATGTTTGAAATTTGCATTCAAAATATATTGAATACCAATTTGTTTGACTGAGCTAAAAATAAAAACATTAAAATGAGGCTTACGATATTTCTAAAGAAAGGAAGGTAATTATCTTACGCAAAGTTCCATTCTAAGAAGTAAGTTTTACAAATATCATTTTTTACACGTCTATATTTCTGATTCCTACCCTTACATAAAACCTTTAACTCCTCTTACCAACAATGACATGGCCCCACAGTTGGGAAATTTCATGTTTAATAAATTGAGTACGGTTCTACATGATGAATCCCTTCATGTATGTTTTGGGTATGGATATAAACCATCAATCCTAATAGTCCACTCTATTTACATTTTACACCTGTTGCAATTTTAAGTTGAAAAACGTAGAATAGGTAACTTTATAAACAATGTTTTTCAATGTTTCATACTTCTCGAAGGCTTTAAAAACTTATGGTATATGATCCTTGGTGAAAAAAGACATTCTGAACAAAATAGATTGAGCCAATCTCAAAATAGTACGCACAAACCATGTTCCCACCATGTCGTTCAGTATTGTCGAGCATAGATTTTCTGAGAACTTTTATTAAAGACCATTTTTGTCTTTGAGGATAACAGAAACAACTATTACTTAACAGATTTCTATATCCATGATATAACGTTGCACATGATTTATAAATGGGAGGGTTAATATTATGGGAAAGCATATTGTTTATGTCAATGAGAGATCTATTTACGAAGTTCACTGAAATTGAATCAATCAGATGACCCCCTTCAATTTACAATTGTAACATTTTCTTGCTCCATTCAACGTAACAACCTTCTACTTTCCACTATGTGTAACATTAACACGAGAGCATAGAACTTCTCAATGGAATCCAAGGCATTGAATCTTACATGAGAATATCACTGAATTCTCAAGTGCATCGCAAAGAATTATATTATTGAAAATGAAAAAAAGAAGAGAGGGTTATTCTGGAAGAATCACAAACAAATAACTTACAAAGGCTTTACTTATGGAAAACTGAAATGTTGTACATGGAATTTTTTACGCATTCATGATATTATGTACATCAAGTAAACTCATTCATAACATAAAGGTGATGACCTGCACATCACAATCCACTCATACATTTTCCTACGTTGTTTATATGAGATCCTATGCTACTTTGCATCAAAGAATGTAAATGTTACACATGAAACAATAAAAATCAACATTATCACACTCTAGCACTTGAGGGCTTATGAAATATTCCTATTTATAGCATGATGTAACGACGGAGAACATTAATACTTAAAGTGAAAGGGATCGATGCTCAAAATGAAATGCAAAGCACTCATTTGAATGCCAAGTCAATCCAATCTCCCCCAACAGTTTCATCCTTCAAACTAAAGATGACCATGAATTCTTTGATTCATTCGTCTTCACTTAATAAGTGAAGACGAATCCATCCTACATGGAGTCTTTTTTCTCAATCAATACGTCTTCTAATGGTTGTTCACGATGAGTTTGGTCAAACGAGTAACTCAAAAGGCTAACCTCACATTCGGGATTGTAGGCATGATATTAATTTTCTGATTTGGAGTGAGATTAGAAGATTGTTTAACTCTAACCAAGGACAATTTAAGATGCATGTGAAGTAATATTTTTTTAAGAGAAACGTTCACTGAAATTTTCAATAAACAGTAGAAGATTCAAAGAACACGTGACCATCATTAGACGAAAAAGTGTACATGGATGTTTTTTAATATCATTTCCATAAATGTTTCAAATGATGTAAAAAATGTAGTGAATTTTTATTAAGATTTTGGAAGAGCCTTTCTACTTAGCAACCAAAGAACCATATGAAGGGATCAATTTCTTCTTAAACATATACAATGAATGGACAAGTTTTATGGGATCATCAACATCGTTTTTTACCACAAAAGATTAAAATCTTCTCTTCCTATACAATCTCTCTCTCTCTCTCTCTCTCTCTCTCTCTCTCTCTCTCTTTATCTCTCTATATCTCTCTCTCTCACTCAAACACACTCTCTCTTTCTCTCTATATGCATCTCTCTCTCTCTCTCTCTCTCTCTCTCTCTCTCTCTCTCTCTCTCTCTCTTTCTCTCTCTCTCTCTTTCATATATGTTGACAATGTATATGAAAGACATAATGTGTCTTCATGCATGGAAGAAGCAATTATTAGTGTGGTACTTTCTCGATCCGGGCAATGATGGGAAATGAACACATTCACTATTATAAATGTATTGATTAATGAAGTGACTTCAACCAAAGGTGCTTAGTGTAATGAAGCTCATAATTACGGATTTCAAAGAAAAACTTATGACGACATTTGTTGGCATATTGCATTTGTCATTGGCAAGCTGCTAGAAGGTCACCCTTTGTCTCCTATAACAAGGAGGCGATATACTTACGTTAGGCATGAGCATAATAAAAGTGTCCTTGCATACTCTCACACGTCACCAATGAAGACAACACCACTTGATGCCAACCACATTTCAACACAAACGTTGGAAAATACGTGGACACTTTCACCAAATTATTCACCTTCAACTGTGTTAGTGGTAACAAATTGTCCCAAACATGCATGGCAAGATTAACGTCCTCATGGAGCATCTGCTCCTTAATTCCACTTATCAAATCTCTTTACCCATCACGTTCAATATTAAATAATGTCACAATTTGAGATTAAATACCAAAGAACTCATGAATCGTTTGATAAAAAATACTAGAACATGTTTTGTCTCCGTTGTTGATACGCAACTAAAACTCGTGGTACATCATTACACCCTAGTAGAAAACATATGCGTACTCCACTTTGTTCACATTAGTGGATATAAGAGTGTAATGTGTCATCAGTGTTAAACGATGGCACATTTCATTCCATATCTAAGCCATAAAACCCGTTGGCCAACAAAGTTCTTCCATCAAGTTAACATGTCGTACATGTGAGTAATGTCAAACAAAGAAATTGGTTTTGGAACTTTATTCACGGATTTTTCTAATGGTTCAGTTTTTGTTGTTACCCTAACTAACATTTATTCTGATGATAAATATAATTTTCTCTAGTCAAATTTCATTGGGGATGAACTTTCATCAAATTCAAAAGTTTCACAAATTTCATTCCATGGTACAATAATAGTAGTCAAATGTGCACATGCAAAATTTCATGAAGCTTATATCCGGTTTCATGGAGAATACTTTCTTGTGAATGGTGCTTTTGTAAAGTAGAGATCTTCCATCAATAATTTATTTTCCATTTGCACAAAATCGGAAGCTCAATTACAATGACAAGCAAGTAAAGTCATTTTCTATGTTGTCTTTAGTAAATGACAAGCAAATAGGATTTACAACATGCGCAATGAGGATTAAAGAGAGTCACAAAATAATACTTTGAAGTGAAATAATGATGAACATGGTCATCACTACACGTAGTCTACCTCCTCTGATATGTTGTAAAAAGCATTGTCCTTACAAATCGTGCCATCACTCTTTCAAAGGGAGGGTCAAACACGTAAGAACAGTTGGAGTGAGCCCATGCGTTCTTGACCATGGGTCTCCTTACTCGTACGTACAACCATGCATCGTGAAATTTCCGACATGCACTTGCCTTCAACACTTATATCTTGAACGACATGGTACCTCCCTTTGTTGACCGATTGGTGCATCACCGTGTAAGGGATGTTTAGTTTTTTTTTAAAGGGTTGGATGGTTCTGACATCCATCACGTATGCCTTTGGTGTACATACGACTAGGATGTACCGTTTATGCATAAATTGGAAGTTGTCAATGAGTTATGATTGGGATGTTCTGTGAAATTGTAGATGCCAACTATGACATGTTTACCTCCCTTATGTACATCGAGTGTTGTGTACATCTTCTAGTGATGAGGATGGAAAATTTTACGCACTCACTCTCATGTTGTTTTACCATTTGCCTAGTGGGACTACATGAACGTCAAGTCCCAGTTCAGATTAGTCATCATTGTTGCTTTGTTACCACGTGGTAGGAAGTGAGCTATTTAACGTGCAAACGTTTTTCCATCAAGAGCAACGCTATTTTCATGTTGGAAATTAGGACATATTTAATTAGTTGTTTTTCCTTGCATTCCACAATACAGACATTGTCAAAGTCGAATGGTGCATACATATATCCAAACACGGGCATCAATCGAACTGTAGTGTGGTTAATGTTGAGCATCATAAACGACTTGATGCCATGGAGTCTCACCATGCATGCTGTACAGTTATGCATGGTAAGGACCATAATCTCTCACTTTGTATATGCCTTCTATGTAGCGGTTAATGTGTAGCGCCATAACCTTCCAAGCTCCTTTCCAATGAAGCAATAAACCTTTGTGCACTTAAACAAAATTGCTCACATGCGCGAAATCTCGTTGAGCATATGTAGCATAGAAAGCCCTAAACCTTACTTTCAATTCCCTTAAAATTAAGGGCATATCGATTTGCTGTCAGAGGTTTGACCAATGTTAGCTAAAAATGCTGAAATTATGGTGAAAAAGACTTCAAAATGATGTAAAAAATATTTGGGAAATCCAAAAAACGTAGGGATTAAAAAACTTTCACAGCTAACTGATTAAGGATTGTTGTCATATTCATTATTTTTTCAATTACCACTAGTAAAATTAGGAAGTGGAACTGAGGTGAAAAAACTAATTTCATTTAACTCGTTCGAAGAGTGTTTTTGAGGAATAACATGAAAACATATGAAATGGATGATGTTTAAAGGACAAGACCTTGAAGCGTCTCAAGAAGGGACGATTTAGTGTTTGACTAGATGTAATTTGATGGTATTAACAATGATTACCTGTGAGATGGTTGTTATTGACTATGGTCAAGATGGAGCAATCTCTTAGCTAACATATATCTAAATCATATCCCCGATGAGTGTAGTCAACCTGGACTAATCTCTTGTAACCTTTACTAGAAGTATTCTTGCCTCATTAGATGGATTTTATGTAATTTTCATGGTCGTAATCTCCTCTTGATGTCCTTAAGACTTTACCACCCTCATGATAACTGTTATTAAGATGTGATGAGAATGGCATGTTTTGTGATGAAGTTTCCTTTTCAGGTTTTTGTTACCACTTTCTACACGTACAAAGTGTGCTCAACATTTTCACATAAGACAATTCCATTTGCTTCATGAGTATGTTTTGGTCCGTCCTATTATCTTATCGTGATCATCAAATATATTGATTAATGAAATTCTCTTTCAATGGATAGGAAGATATAGTGATTAGGATCATAAGTAAGTACTACAAATGATATGTTGCCCATTTTTCATCGAGTATTAGATCATGGTAGATAGTGCTATAGTTGTAGAAAAAATTGAGCATATGTAAGCACAAGGTAAATTGTGTGTGATTTTTTTATAGCAAATGTGTGGTCAGTGTATTGGGTTTTTAGTTGAAAATAAATACACATGTCCTACATATGTGACATTTAGACGTTTTTAAGAAATAAGAGGATACATGTGAGACCATATGGAAGAAAACACAATGAGAAAATAATATAATATTTCCATTATTAGAGTTGGAGGGAAATTGAATTGAACATTCCTGGTTAACTCAACTCAACAAACCACATGTTACCTGATGATTTCTATTTACATGGTGTGTAAATGGACAGAGAACATCCTTGGCAAGTTGGTATCGCCACTTTCATGTGTAGAAGGGCACAAGGATGCTGACTACTTGTTAAAGGCCATATTTCTTGGTGATTCTGCCTCCTTTTTGGAGTTTCTCGTAGTGATCAGTCACAAATCGAATTTTCACAAAGGACTTCCGCTTGATTCCTTAGACCTGGAATATCCGTCATTCTTTGGAGTTTTAATTTAGATGTTCAATGATTGCATCGTTTTTTTGTGTAGTAAAGTACTTCAATTTTCCAAGTTGCTTAAATGTCTATTGTATCAGAACGTGTTCATTTGTGCATCTTCTTCTTATTACCAGTGTACATTTAGGTAAGTAGTGGTAAGAAGCACACAATGTCTTTCTCATAGCTCCATTTTGAGGTTGTTTTAAAAATTTACCTCCCTTTTGGGTCATAATTTTCTCACAATGTGAACCTCATCATGTTGATTTATTTTGGAAAGTTCAGAGCTTTGCGAAGGACTCGTGTTGAGAACTTCTGAACCATTGATGTGAATATTATTGTGGGTTCATGCGGCAATTTGGTGATGGTCATAATGTGAAAAAATAGGAACCTTTTCATAGTTCTTATAGCAAAATGTGAAATGTATTGAGAGTCTTTTGTCGTGAACTTGCACGTATTCTTCTAAAACATCATTTCTTAACAAACCCCCCACAAATGATGTACATGAAAGTGTTATCAAGGTGTGGTTTTCACCTTTTTTTTATAAATAATGCTCAATCGCTTGACACCCATGTTTTCAGTTATATGTGCAAGAAATTTTTATAACGAGTGATAAAATAAAAATATTTTTAATCTTCTTTTTGGTGACTCATAAACTCCAAAGGTGCAAGATCTAAATGCTTCTTATATGGTGTGTGTTTTGTGCTTGTGGGTGCCTTTTGTCAATGCTATTCTTGATAAAGGCGTGCTGCCACCTGTTTGCATAAACGTTTTTTCATGGGGTGGAAGATGGGCTTTTATTTTCCGACCCATTGAATTTCCTTTGGTGCTACTTGTGGAAAAGCTGCGTGTTGTATCCATGTGAAATTTTCTAGCAGTGAAAGGTTTTTGGGTCAGATTTAGGGAGGTTGTGGAGCCCAACGCGATAGGATTCTGATTGCGTCAAGTTTTTCAAAAGATATGAATAGCAACGTTCAATGTAAAATCATGGAAGCATATGTCATGACATCAGTTGTGTTCAACGGGTTGGTTTAAATTTAATATTTAAATTTAAGAATATCACTTCAATGTTATTTTAACATCGCCAAACTGTTGCAAAAATCCCAAATACATATTTGTAAGGAATATTCGATGATTTTAGATTGTCAATTTTTTCAGGAGGGTTATCTTGTGTTGGAACAGTAGATGAGGCACTAGAATTCAGCAGTTTTTTGGAACTATGCAAAACTGAACTCTGGAAAAGGATCTCTTTCGGGCGCTCCGTATTGGCAGTCACGGTCGCAGAGAGGTGGGATCGAGAACGTCGTTGTGAGGTCCACTCTGTCCTCTGTTGACAGAAGCTAAAATTGACCGAAGACTCGCTGGCGAGTTCCACTGTGGTGGAGCCGACAGCATTCCTTGGATTACCGGTCCTCGAGAAGGCATCCTTTACAGCGGTAAGCCCGCAGTGCACTTCGAGGTCCCAGTTCTATTTCATAGTACCCAAACAGAACCTCATGTGTACTTGGGCCCTGCCGCGGTCTTGCGATCTCCTCGACCCCTGCCTCGCCTCAGCGACGCGGTCGCCGCTGCGGAGCGGCAAGCGCCAACGCACTGCCACACCAGCATTGCGATTGCGGCCGCTGAGTCCGAAGAGACAAATTGCCACCACCACCCCAAACGACGCCTGCAGCCTCACAGCCTCACGGTCTCGTCTCGTTTGTCCTGCGCTTGCGGTCCCGCGAATGCACCGCCGCGACGCACGACCTCTCGCGTTCTGGCCGAAGGCAGTCGTTCTGGCCAGAGACAGCCTGTCTGACCCCGGCCGTTGTGCAGAGTCAGTCGTCGGTTTATCCTCCGCCCCGACGCGTTCACTCCAGCGCGCACATTGGTTCCCGCATCAGACGAAGCGGCGGAGGGAGGCGTATTGGAGCGCAATCGGCGCCGCCGCAGGACGCCACGAGAGACCACGACTTCGGGGCGACGACACGTCCCGTCAGCGCGAGTGCCTTCGAGGTACAAGCGACGTCCTCGACGGGGCAATGCGCGACTCGCTCGCTCCGTCGATCCCACCGCTCGACTGATCGGTCTTCCGATCGCACTCCCGCTGGCCAAGAGCCGCCAGGCCGAAGCTCTCCTCGCTGTGCGGGCCGTAGCAGAAGAGCGTCACCACCCTCGCTGCATCTCGGGGGCGCCCCGGTGGTCGATGTGCCGAGAGCGCGCTCCGACAGCGCGCGGCCGCGATCTCGTCGTCGGCCTTCCCCCCGCGCCGCGGCCCCGCTGAGCCTGCACCTACACGCTACCAAGGTGTCGTCGATTGCCAGCGCGTCCATCCGAGGCCTAGATTGTCGCTAGCCGAGAGCGAGCCGCGCAATCGAGCCACCATACCCGAGCTCATCCCTCGATCGGCCTCGTCGTGTGTCATATTCTCCTTCTTTCCCCATCCTCCCCCTCATCACCCCCAATGACTTTCCCTCTCTCGCAAGACATGGATTCTGGAACAATGCAGTTCCCTCTCTCCCTCGCCCAGCTTCCCTCGTTCCCAACAAACGGGCCGATAGCGCCGCGCTCGGCCTTCGGGGGCGCAGTCTCGTGCCGCTACACGAGCTGGTCGTCCTCGGCCGGCGGCCCTGGAGCAGACGGCGGAGTCAGCGGCGCGTTCCGCCTGCCGGACATCCGCGACGCTCTAGAGGAGACCACAGCCTGGTCTGACTGCGGTGAGCCCTGTTCAAGTGCCTATTCAAGTGCCCGTGTGTGCCTGTGTGTGCCTGTGTGTGCCTGTGTGTGCCTGTGTGTGCCTGTGTGTGCCTGTGTGTGCCTGTGTGTGCCTGTGTGTGCCTGTGTGTGTCTGTGTGTGCCTGTGTGTGCCTGTGTGTG
>SZWC01020647.1:36746-48785 GCA_023375785.1 Penium margaritaceum
TGTTGTGATGTTGTCAGTCATACACAGTTGTACAGTTGGTTGTGACCACTCGGCCGTGTCCATGCTCGTGCAGATCCTTGAGGCGGACCCAGCTGGAGACAGAGTTCCCTGAGGTGATGCTCCACCCGCTGGAGGCAGCCTGGCAGCCTACCCAGTGTACCAGAGGGCTCCCACAGCCCACGGACTACGTTTGGAGGTCTTCAGGATTTTCTCGGTGGACAGCCCTGCCAGGCTGATTTACATGTTTGTTTTCTTACACTCTCCGGCTGTTCCCGGACGTAGGCGTGTGACCAGTCGTTGTGTCTGTCTTTTCGTCGTGCATCCGTAGGATCAGACGGCGCTCCGTTTGGACGCTTGTGCGCAGAATTATGGCCAAAACAGTGGTTTTGGGCCGGTTCAGGTTTGACAGGCACCGCCGTGTGCGCCACCCGCCGTGAGCCACGGCGGCTATTTATGCTGTGGACCTGTCATTTGTTATTCCTCTCTGCATTTACTTCAGTTGAAGCTTGAGATACAAGTGCACGTGTCTCTCCCTACCCTTGCTGTCCCTTGCATGACCTGTGTGTCAACCAGCCAGACCCGTGCTGTCAGGCTAGCAAGCAGAAAGGCTAGGAAGCTTCCTGGAATCTTCTCAGTTAAAGGGGGCTTCTCGTTTACCTCGAATAGTGAAAAACCTCCAGCACGCTCTTTCCATAAACATTCTATCCTTCTAGGGACAAAATGGACGAAGGGTAAGTTGTTGGTATTGGTGTTTAAGTGCTGATCTAGCAATGCTTTGATCGCTTCCCACTGTTTTCACACACATGCTAAGTACAGGAGACTAAATCAATACAACTTCCATGCAAACCAAGTGACACTCGGAGGGAAGGGCACATTGCGTTGTTAACAATTGCATGGCAAGCAAGTGACCTCTTGACTCTGTCCACACACACACACAGACACACACACACACACACACACACATACACACACACACACAAACACACACACACATACACACACACACACACACACACACACACAGACACACACACACACACACACACATACACACACACACACACACACACACACACAGACACACACACACACACACACACATACACACACACACACACACACACACACACAGACACACACACACACACACACACATACACACACACACACACACACACACACACAGACACACACACACACACACACACATACACACACACACACACACACACACACACAGACACACACACACACACACACACATACACACACACACACACACACACACACACAGACACACACACACACACACACACATACACACACACACACACACACACACACACAGACACACACACACACACACACACATACACACACACACACACACACACACACACAGACACACACACACACACACACACATACACACACACACACACACACACACACACAGACACACACACACACACACACACATACACACACACACACACACACACACACACAGACACACACACACACACACACACATACACACACACACACACACACACACACACAGACACACACACACACACACACACATACACACACACACACACACACACACACACAGACACACACACACACACACACACACACACACGCACGCACGCACGCACGCACGCACGCACGTACGCACGCAAGCACGCACGCACGCACGCACGCACGCACACACACACGTACATGTTGGTTTGTGTGGCTTCCACCCGTCAAGAGCGACGACCATGGTGATTCCCATATATCCCGCATGTTGTGTGGACCTCGACCTGACGCGCCGTCACGGGAGATGCATGGCGAGGGGTCCATGCTCTGCTATGAGCATACTAGAGAAGTCGTCGTGTGGCTGATGCCACGTGCCTACATAGCTGCAACTGTATGGTAGCACTCTGTTGGTCGAGACCCGGACACTTGGTCGGGTGTACCAGTGTCACGAGGAGACCATGTGATCGTGTATCGTGGTGCGTGGCCATACTGCGTGTGGCATGTGCATGCCAGCTGGTTTGCTCATAGTGGTCGAAACCCGGACACGTGGTGAGTTGCACCCGTGTTACGAGGAGATCCCCTATGACCCTGTGTGTTGATTGATGGTGCTATTGTGGTCGGCATACAGACACCTGTTGGATTTCTTGTAGTGGTCGAGACCCGGGCACTGATACCGCTAGTGTCACGAGGAGACCCTCTTGCCGTCTGACATGTGTATGATATGCATTACACTTGTTTGTGTGCGTGTGCATGACTCTGCTCATGGTCTAGACCCGGACACCTGGTATGATGTGCCAGTGTCGTGAGGAGACCTTAGATGGGCAGTGTTGGTTTTTTCGCATCTCTCATTGTTCTCTATTGTGTTTACGGCTTGTGTACATCAGCGTGCAGATGTTTGACGACGAGACTTGACGCTGCTGGAGTGTCGTCCGGTGGAGCCGATGCACGCTGAGGCCTACACGCAGTTCGCTGGAGCCTCCTCCTTGCGTCAACGTGCTCAGCTCCATCGCCAGGCCTCCTTGGCAGTCGAACCACCGGCAGTCACTGCCGCCGCAGAGGCGATCTGCGTACGTGCAGTGTTAGGCCTGTTAAATCGAGATTGAGACGAGATGTCTCGATCTCAAACTCATTTTTCTCACTTCGGCACGAGATGTCTTGTACCTGGTACAAAGGACAAGAAAATCTCGGTCTCGTACCGATTTGCATCAGGCTTGTCTCTGTCTCGTCTCGGTCTCGCTCACGTCCTGGAAACTCTCGCTTTTGCACCATTGCGAGGGGTGAGGGAAATGACGTGGCGAGCTGTCGGAACGCACCCTCTTCGCGACCACTGTACTTTTTACTACGAGGAACGTTTTCAAAAAGAACTTAACTGAAAATATTTTCCTGAGCAAACTACTAATTCATAAGTCAAACCCGATATTCCAAAGTTAAGACGTACCTCTTTTGCAACCTCGCCTGACAGTTGTACGTCTCGACCACTGGACGCAACACATTTCCAAGTGTTGGTTTTTGTCCATCTCTCATTGTGCTCTATTGTGTCCTCCCCGCTTGTGTACATTGGCGTGCAGATGACTGACGGCGAGACTCGATGCTACTGGAGTGCCGTCCGGTGGAGCTGACGCACGCTGAGGCCTACTCGTAGTTCGCTAAAGGTTCCTCCCTCTGGCGACGTGCTGAGCTCCATCGACAGGCCTCCTCGGCGGTCGGGCCGCCGGCGGTCACTGCCACCGCAGATGCTTTCTGCATGCACCCAACGCTAGTTCTGATTATGCCATTGCGTCTGCAGCATCGTCCTCTGCCTAGGGCCCATGTCTCTTGCTGCGTGTCACTGTTTGATGTCATGGACCGTCGTAGGCACTGCCTGGGTTCGGGCAGTCATAAATCTTTGCTGCTATTTTTCTAGCTGATTCTGACCGCACGACTGCGTTCGCAGTGTCGGTATTATGGTATGGTCCAGTTTTCAGGCAAAACGGACAACGCCCGGGTTTTGGGCTGTCGGGTGTCTGGCAGGGCTCACCGAGAAAACCCTGCCTACAAGACAATAGATCTAGGACTATTTTCTGATTGGCTGGTTAGCTGAGTAACAAGTTCTTCACTAGTAGGGGGGAGCTAGAACTTGGAGGGGTCTCCCATTATTGTTCATTCTTCACTCCTAATCAGTTACTTCCAGTTTTCAACTGCTTTCTGACGCTAACACTGGCGCACACGTTTCTGCGTAACAAATCCAGAGCATTCAGACTTAGACTCTAGAGCAGCAGACTGAGGGGGGAGCTGACTAAGCAACTTGCGTGGAAGCCCGCACGCTGCATCAACACCGCCACTACCCCAACCTGCGCTCTAGTATAGTTTCCATTTTGGTTTTTGAGCCAGAGCGTAGCAGCACCAGAAGACGACTGGCATACAGGTGCCTGACTAAGCCGGCGGACCTCCCATACGCGCTAGTGAAGGGGAAATGCTGCCAGATTTTTTCCGACAGCATTGACCTGCCTGGTGGCGGCATAAACATTTTTCCCACGGCCACTGGGCCAGGAGAAATGCTGCCAGATTTTTTCCGGCAGTACTCACCCCCACGCTAGGCGCGAGGAGGTGAGCGGCAGGCCACGTCAGGCGCTTGCTGGCGACGACGCATGTGGCGACGTCATCGAGGTGGAGTGGCTGGCAGCAGCAGCCCGCAGCAGCAGTAGTAGCTTACAGTAGTAGAAAGCAGTGGGAGCACCAGCGGTGCGCAGCAATAGCCAATAGCAGTAGCAGCTCGCAGCAGCAGCAGCCCGCAGCAGCAGCGGCTGTAGCCACTAGTAGCAGCAGCGAGAAGCAGTAGCTGTTGCAGCAGCGAGTAGCAGCAATAGCGAGCAGTAGCAGCTACAGCGAGCAGTAGCAGCAGCGAGCAGCAGCAGTATCAGCAGCTGGAGTTGTCCGTACCCCGCTGCTCGTAGCTTGCAGCGAGCTGCTGACAGCGAGCTCACTGCTCGCAGCGAGCAGCGAGCAGGTAGTAGTGAGCAGCGTGCTCGTTGCTCGCGGCTCGCTGCTCGCAGCAAGCAAAGAGCTCGCTGAGACGAGCAAAAAAGAAAAAAGAAAAAAAATGAAGAGACAAAAAATCCCTCACCCGGCCAACAGTAGCATAGCAGCAGTAGCAACATCAGCAGTAACAGCAGCAATAGCAACTACAACAGTAGCAACAGCAGCAGTAGCAACAGCAGCTGCAACGCTGCTATAACAGCAGCAGCTGCAGCTACAGCAGTAGTAGCAGCAGCATCAGTAGTAGCAGCAACAGCAGCTACAACACTGCTATAGCAGCAGTAGCTGCAGTAGTAGCAGCAACAGCAGCAGCATCTGCAGCAACTGTAGCCGCCGCAGCTACACCAACAACCACAACAGCAACAACAGTAGTAGCCGTAGCAGCTGCTGCAATAGCAGATCAACAGCAACAACAACAGTAGTAGTAGCAGCAGTAGTAGTGGCTGTATCCGCACAACAGCGCCTCCAGTAACGATCGCTACTGATGTCAGCAGCCTTCAGCTGACGTCATTGCTGACGTCATCAAACATAAAGAAGGGAAAAAAGGGTGGAGAGTAGGGGGAAGAAAATCCATAGCAGTAGTAGCGGTAGCTAACTCAAGAAGAAGCTGCCGACGTTAGCCATTCTAAGCTGACGCCATTGCTGACATCAGTAGCACAAAAAAATACACACAGAAAAGGGGGCACCAACACCCATGGTTAACAGCTCCACTAGGGAGGGGTCCTCCTCCGTTGGGGGGACCCCGAGGGGGGCACCCCCCCCTTTTCTTGCAGCAGTAGTAAAAATAACAACAGCAGCAGCATCAGCAGTATCGGCAGCAACAGCAATAGCGATGGCAGTAGCAGCAGCAACAACAGCAGTAGCGGCAGTAGCAACATCACCAGCAGTCCACAGACTCCGTCGCCGACGCCTCCGACCCCCTAGCCGCCATCCAGCAATAGCTTGCTGCCCAGACACAGCAGCTTGTAGTAATGCAGCTGTCAGCCTCCCAGACTCACACTAGTGGTCAGTCGCCCTTCATCCCTCCTGGGCACGCAAGCTCCACCGTGTCTGTGGCTATGCATTATCTTGCGCAGTTGCAGACTCAACGCCAGCGGCAAACTGTGACCTCAGTCCTTGGCCCCACTCTGGGCGCCGGCCGCAGGCCCAAGGACTTTGAGACGCCATCCCCACCGCTCCAGGCTGGCGAGCAGGTTCGGAGCTGGAAGCTCAGCTTCCGCATCTGGGCGCAGGGTGAGGGCTTGTGGGCATACTACACCTTTCCATACGACTCCACCCAGGCCAACCAGTTGTATGACGCTGGTCGTGCCGCATGCGCTCTCGTCCCCGTCGCTCCTCTGGCGTCCCGCCTAGCCCTAGAGCCCTTCCTCGGTGACTTCACCTCTGGCGAGACACCAGATCCCGTTGCCGCGTGGCATGTTCTCACCCATCCCCATCGTCTATCCAGCGAGGCTGAGACCAGCCGTCTGCTACGAGAGTTCAACTCCTTGCACATGGGGGAGACGGAGACAGCCAGTGCCTACTGGCAGTGGGCTGAGGACATCCTCCATCACCTCAGCACCTCTGCTCCACCCCCTCTCGTCGTGCTCCTCACCATCAAGCGCGGTGCCACCGACGCATTCGCGGACGTCTTCGTCCACTACTCCCAGGAATTTCTCTCCACCATGGCAGCTCAGGGTACCCTCATGCCCTGGGCATATGAGCTCTTCCTCAGGATTGAGGAAGCTCGTCTGGAGTCTCGCCTCCAGTGCACAGAGGCCCTTGCCTCACCTACCATCGCCTCCGTGGCCGTCGCCTCCCCCGTAGTAGCGACTTCCACCAGCTCCTCATCGCCGGGAAAGAAGAAGCATCGGAGAAAAAAGGGCAAGGGTCAGCAACAAGAGCAGTAGCAGCAGTCGACTGGGTCTAGTGGCACTGGCTCAGTCTGGCACAACTGTGGCCAGCCAGGGCATGGGTGGTACACGTGCCCGCTACCGACGGACGAGGCTCGCGTCATCGCCACCATGCGTCGCCAGCGGGAGCGTCGTCTTGCCTCCGCTGCCGTTACTGTCGCCGCCTCTGACGCCTTGACCCCGTCTTGCAGCTCCACTCCTCCGACCACGACCCCGGTCCCGCAGACGTAAGCTCCTCAGCAGTATCATCCGCAGCCGTCGGCACCGCCGTTCCACTCACCGGGACAGTCTTCCTCCTATCCAGGCTCCAACGCCATCACCCCAAACTCCGTCTATAGTTCCGGGCCATCCATGCATGAGCGACAGCTGGAGCATTTTATTGTGCTCCAGCGCGGCCTGCCTTGCCCTCCTCCCCAGGGAAGTACGAGTTGCGTCACCTATTGCTCGACCCCCTCACCCTGCATGACTGAGACTGAGCTGCGGTCGTGTCCAGCCTCCTCTTCTGTCTCATTGTCCCCCGTTGACTCCCCTGTACCCCTCCGTGACGAAGTTGCATGGCTTGATCATTGGTAGTCTTGGTTTGTGCCCCCTTCCACTGCATCCGCGTCTCTTGCTTGTTACCACATGACTGTTAGCGATCTGGCGACTCCAGTCCAGGACTCGGCCGAGACCCGGATCATCGACTCAGGGGCCGCGCATCACATGACAGCCTCTCGCGAGGCCTTTAGTATGCTTGGTCCCGTTGGCGATGTCTCCGGTGTCCGGACGGGCTCCGGCCAGGTGTTACCTGTCCGCGGCGTTGGTGTCGTTCGTTTTCGTGGTCGTGCCGGCGATGTCTTTCTCACCGATGTCCCTTTCGTCCCCGGTCTTGAGCTCAGCCTCCTGCCTGTTACTGCCCTTGACCACATGAGCATGGACGTTGTGCACTCCCGTGGTGTTGGCGTTGTATCGTTGCGTCCGTCCTGTCTTGTCGTTCTCCACGCCACAGGCAGTGGAAAGCTGTGGCACGTGTCTCGTCTGTCTTCCTCTCCTTAAGTCGCCTCCCCTTCGGCCACCGCGGGCCATGTGCTTGTCACCAGCACGCTTTCTCCACAGCATACCCATCACTTGCACCGCCGCCTTTGCCACGTCCACTCTGCTGCCGTCGATAGCATGCTCCGCACCCAGCCGGCCAAGGGCCTTGACCCTGAGACTTTCCCTTTTCTGTGCCCCACGGAGTGCGTTGATTGCGCTGAGGGCAAAATGCATCGGTCCACATACCCTTTGTCCTCCTCTCGTGCGTCCACCCCTCTCGACCAGGTCTATTCCAACGTTATGGGTCCTCTCCCCACCGCGTTCGTCGGAGAGCATAGCCGCTACGTTCTCATCCTTACTGACGACTACTCTCGCTACTGCTGGGTCTTCTGCCTTCGTTAGAAGAGCGATGTCGCTCATTCAATTCAGGAATGGCTTGCCCTTGCAGAGCGCGAGTGTGGTCGACCTCTTCGCCGCTTTCACTCCGATTGCGGTGGTGAGTACATGGGCGAGACCACGCCATTTCTTGCCTCCTGCGGTATGCACCACGAGACGTCTGTGCCCTACACGCCTGCCGAGAACGGTGTCTCCAAGAGGTGGAACCGTACCATGGCCGATGCCGTCCGCACCATGGGGGTTGAGTCTGGTCTCTCCGATGGCTTCTACTTTGAAGCCATGGCGTACATGACATGGGTCTGGAACCGGATTCCTCACGGACCCCTTCCCCGCCAGTCCACGCCGTACCAGCACTGGTGCGGTCAGCGAGCCGACCTCCATCCTGCTCGCGCCTGGGGTTGCGTGGCCATTGTGTGGCTGCCCGCCCCACAACAGGGCGACAAGCTCGCCCCCCGCGGGCGTCCTTGCACCTTTCTCGGTGTCTCTCGTCAGTCCAAGGCCTGGCGCTTCTGGGATCCCTCCCGAAACTGCATCGTCGAGTCCCGAGATGCCCTCTTCTTTGAGGAGCTATTTCTGCACGATCTCGTTCGCTCCGGCTCGTCGGTTTCCCTCCCGTCGCGTGGGGGAGTGGTGAGTCCGTCCTCCGTCCTGCCGCTTCCGGGTGGCACATCACTTAGTCCCTCCGAGCCAGCAGTCCCTGTCGCGCCTTCTGGCCCCTTCGAGCCAGCAGCCCCAGTCGCGCCCGCTGGCTCCTTTGGGCCAGCTGCCCCAGTCGCATCCACTGGTCTATCCGGGCCGGCAGCCCCTGTCGCTCCTGCTGGTCCCTCCAAGCCGGCAACCCTAGACGCGTCCGTTGGCCTTTCCGGGCCGCCGGTCCCAGTCGTGTCTAGTGATCCCACTGGGCCAGCCGCCCCAATCACATCCACTTGTCCCTCCGGGCCGGCAATCCTAGACACGCCGACTAGCCCATCCGGGCCGGCGGTCCCAGTCTTGTCCGCAGGCCCCTCCGGGCCAGCTACCCCAATCGAGTCCGCTGGCCCCTTCGGGCCAGCCGCCCCAGTCGCGCTCGCTGGCCCCTCCGGGCCAGCAACCCCAGTCACGTCCACTGGTCCCTTCGGCCCAGCGGCCCCGTCCGCCTCCACCGGCCCGTCAGACTCGGTGCCATCTCCTGCCCAACCGCGCTACACGCGTGGCCCAGGCGGCAGCCTCCGACCTTGGCCGTCAGTGAGTGCGCAGACCGCAGCACCTCGCCTTGTGGCGTCTCGGCCCCCCATCGCTCCACGTGTCTCGTCCACTCCTACGGTCGTGAGTGGGGACCTTGGCACCAAGGCTCTCGGCCTGACCAGTTTGGCTATCATTACAGACCTTCACCCTGGCTCTGACAGGGCTATGCCATGCTTCATCACGAGCATCGGCATGCGTTCATGGCTACACTCGCACGCATCCCACCTGGAGCTCGAGATGCTCAGGCTCTCGCAGTCCGCTCCATAGCACGCCTGGAGGACCCAGCCACCCTGCGTGAGGCTCGAGCCTCTCCTGAGGCCGCACACTGGGATGATGCCTACACTGACGAGCTTTCCGCTATCCGACAACACCACATGTATGACCTTGTCGACCTCCCTCCAGGATGAAAGGCCATCGGTGCCAAGTGGGTCTTTCGGCGCAAATGGAAGCTCGGCGGGTCCTTGGACAAGTACAAGGCCAGTCTCACAGCCAACAGGTTTGCTCACATCCCTGGGGTCGATTACGACCAGATATTTGCCCCAGCTGGCCGATTCTCTACGAGCCGGGCGCTCTTCAGTCTGGTTTCCCAACATGGGTGGGAGCTGCATCAGATGGACATGAGCAACGCCTTCCTCCATGGTTCGCTGGAGGGTGAGGAGCTCTACATGGTGCAGCCTCCAGGCTTTGACGACGACACTGGGAGAGTCTGGCGGCTGCGGAAGGCCCTCTATGGCATGAAGCAGTTGCCTCGGTGTTGGAACCACGAGATCAGCGGCACGCACCTTTGCAGCGGCCTTCAGCGCAGTATCGCTGATCCCGCACTGTTCGTCAGCCCGCGAGACCAGACCCTCGTCGCTGTCCTGGTCTACGTCGACGATCTCCTCATTGCATCGCCTGACATGGCTGCCGTCAAGCGTGTCAAGGACCTGCTACATACCGTCTACCAGATGAAGGATCTCGGGTCTGCCCGAGTCTTCCTGGGCATGGAGCTTGAGCATGATCACTCCCAGTGCATCCTGCACGTCCACCAGGCTGCCTATGTGTAGACCCTGTCCACTCGCTTCGCCGAGGACCTGTCCCTCGTGCCCAAGGCATCTTCACCCATGTCACCTGATGGCAAGGTAAAGCTGAAGGAGCTGTTGTGGGGAAGCCACTTGACGTCTCCACGTATTTGCGAGTCATTGGGTCACTGATGTTCCTGGCGACGACGATGCGCCCAGACATCGTGTTTTCCGTCAACCTATTGGCTCAGTTTTCTTAGGAGCTGCGTCACCTCCACTTCGAGGCCGCGATCCGAGTACTGCGTTGTGTCGTATCGACTCCTCGGCGAGGTCTCATGTTCCGCCACCAGCCGTCTGTCGTCGTGATAGGCTACACCGACAATGACTGGGCCGGCAGTCCAGACGGTAAGAGTCACACAGGCTGGAACTTTCTGATCGGCGGCACGGCTGTGTCCTGGCGTAGTGGCAAGCAGGGGTGCATTGCACGCAACAATGCTGAGGCTAAGTACGTGGCCCTTGGCTCAGGTGCATGCGAGAGTGTGTAGTTGCGTCGTCTGTTATCCGAGTTGCGTCAGTCCGTCGCATCCATCACGTTGCATTGTGACAATGAGAGCGCCATGGCCATCGCCGACAATGACGGCGTGCATCACACACGTACAAAGCACATCAACGTTGAGTATCACTATGTGCGTTCGTTGTTGCATGAGGCCAGTGTCAGCATTGTGTGGGTTGAGACAGCATGGCAGCTGGCTGAATTCTTGACCAAGGCACTGAAAGGCGACTCGTTCAAGAAGGCTGTGAGTTTGATTGACGTGGGTCCGTGTGTGGCTCTCGTTGTCCCTGCGTATGTCTCTTCGTGTCCTGGGGGAGTCTGGTTCTTGACTGTGTCTCTGTCCGCACATGTGCACTACGCCTGTGAGTCATGGTAGAGTGTTGGTTTTTGCGCATCTCTCATTTTGCTCTATTGTGTCCTCCCGGTTTGTTTACATCGGCGTGAAGATGACTGACGGTGGGACTCGATGCTGCTGGAGTGTCGTCCGGTGGAGCCGACGCACGCTGAAGCGTACTCGCAGTTTGTTGAAGCTTCCTCCCTCCAGCAACGTGCTCAGCTCCATCGGCAGGCCTCCTCGGCGGTCGGGCCGCCGGCGGTCAGTGCCACCGCAAATGCTGTCTGCATGCACCCAACGCTAGTTCTGACTATGCCATTGCGTCTGTAGCATCGTCCTTTGCCTAGGGCCCATGTCTCTTGCTGCGTGTCACTGTTTGACGTCATGGACCATCGTAGGCACTGCCTGGGTTCGGGCAGTCATAACTCTTTGCTACTATTTTTCTAGCTGATTCTGACCGCACGACTGCGTTCGCAGCGTCAGTATTATGGTATGCTCCAGTTTTCAGGAAAAAAGGACAACGCCCGGGTTTTGGGCTGTCGGGCGTCTGGTAGGGCTCACCGAGAAAACCCTGTGTGCCAGAAAATAGGGTTAAATTGACCCGGGGGCCCGGGTTTAGCATGTAGTCCAACGCGAGGACCCGCATTGCCGCATCCATCAGCGAGCGAGCCCGCATTTCGGCACCGACCAACGCGAGGGCCCGTCGGCAACTCTCGCTACTCGAGATTGCCGGCTGTCCTGCCGGTTGGGAACTCCTCGTCGTGATAAGCACTCGGCCCGCTGCATGTGTCGGCAAATCGGTAAAAACAAAAACAAAAACAAAAACAAATGTGAATCTGAGATTCAAACCCACGAAATACATTACGTTTAACAATCAAAGCCATCTTTGCGAATGACTGCTGCACACCATATATTTAAACGGGTCTCGCCGACGGAGAACCCAGGGCGTGTGACAGTTGTGGACTTCGCCGGATCGCCATTCTGTCAAGCAGGAGCCGCTCGAAGGGCCCTGTCGTCGCTGACACTAAACGGCAAGGCTCCGCCGTTGGTGAGATCGGCCGTCGAGGCCGCTTGGTTGACGAA
>SZWC01020648.1:13134-26563 GCA_023375785.1 Penium margaritaceum
TCTCTCTCTCTCTCTCTCTCTCTCTCTCTCCCTCTCCTTCGTGTGTGCTCCCTCACGTAGCATCCCTTTTCCCTATCCACATACAAAATAGCTCTGGTAAAGGCACATCAGTTTTATGATAGTGGCTTTCCTGTCTTTCCCAACTCGTATCAATGGATGCGTACATAACACAAGCCAACCAGGCTTGACGGAATGCTGACTTGGTTCCCATGTAAGGGTAGTCTAGACGCTATCCACTAAATGAAGGGACCATAACAAGAAGATAGCCCATTGACAACACACAACTTATGACAACTAAATCCCATCTGCGAGTACCACAGCAGCACATGCCTCTTATGTGCAAGGGGAGCATCTACAGGTTGGATAGTACAGTAGTAAGATGTGGTAACTCAAACGTGTCGGTGATTAGTCCTTGAAGGAACTCAGGGGATAGGGTGGACACGTGGAACTGGGTGTGGCCATGCACGGTGGTAATGTAAGAAGAGTGCTACATGAGGGTGACTAGCGTAAGATGAAGGCCGTTGCGGTGGAAGAAGGACGGGGGAGCTGGGAGCAGGCGGAGGCTAAGGGTTGGCCAATAGAGAAGAGGATGGGGGACTGGTACGTGGGAAGGCAAAACGATGAGGAAGCTGTCA
This sequence comes from Penium margaritaceum, assembly GCA_023375785.1. Lineage (NCBI taxonomy): Eukaryota > Viridiplantae > Streptophyta > Zygnematophyceae > Desmidiales > Peniaceae > Penium > Penium margaritaceum. Next base: position 13,770 of record SZWC01020648.1, read on the forward strand.
AAAGAGCAACAATGCCACATGGTGCCACACTGTTTCGTGTTTAGACAGTTTGGACCAGGAGTTAGACAGTAAGCAAGATCCTCTTGAAACAAGTGTGGGTTTTGATGCACAATGCATGCAGGCAAATAATGGATTGCAAATTTTGGGTCAGGATAGTATGGATGTGCATGCCAACAAGATATGTGAAGAAGAACTGGAAATCATTCTTCTTGAAAGAATGATTGTAGAAAGTGCAAGATGTCCTTTGTGTTATGCTGCTTGCATACGTGAGTCTCTAAGGATTCTATCAAAGAATTTGAGTCTTTAACTTCATGACCCGCCACGCGGTTGTTGTCTTGATTCTTTCCTCCATCTTGCCCAACTCCCTTCTCCGTCGTCCACCAATTTTTGCCGAGCCCGCCACTTGTATCCACAGACGCGTTGCTGATGGCTGGCGTTGCCGGGCTCGGAGCAGGATGGTCTGCACATTGACTCCCCATGTCGGTAGTGTCGCCTACGGCAATGTCAGGGACGGGCTTGGCGATAACCGCTACATGCGCATCACGCCTGTCGGTGCGTGAATAGTACTCCATGCGACCCTCGTCCCATAGCGGAGGCTGCGGCACGTGGCGTCCACGCTGATATCCAGCATCGTCGTTGCCATTCAGCGGGATTCGGTTGAATGCGTCGGTGCGTCCAGGCTTGGAAGTGGCAGGAGCATGGGGCCTGAGTCTTGCACGTTGACGTGCGGCCTCATTCATGTCCCGCATGTCCAGCCGCAGCCGGAATGCGCGGGCGTTGAGGGGAAGTGAACTCGTAGGCACGTGCACCTGCGTCAAAGTGGCTGCTGAGGCACTGACTGGCGTGTAAGGGAATGAACGACGGTTAGCAGCCATGTTGAGAGACGACAGAAGAGAGGTGAAGAAACAAACTGCTCCACGCGTCCTTGTACCCTACATGGCCCGACGACAGGTCATGAGCGGTGCGACGAGCACGGCTCCGGCCGCCTCTTTGCTTCCTCGACCGACAAGGCGCATGTTCAAAAGTTCAAAATTTGAAGCCTCAAACTCAGACTCCTCGAGCACCACCTGGTGACCAATGAACGATCGTTCTTTCACAAAAACCGAAATCGTCAAAAACACTTTAAAACATTGACTATTTATTCTTAGTCTGAGAATTCGAGTGCATTTAGTCGATTAGTTTGAACTAATTAGTCCATTCTTCAAGTCGCAAGGCCGATAGACTAATTAGTCTGTCCCAAAATGGAGGCGAAAACATCCCGGAACTTGCAAGCACGTCGCACACTTGACGGCCGCCTCGCGAGGCTAACAGCCACTTCCGCAGAAGCTCGCCAGCCTAACCGGCCTCCGTTTCGTGCCTTTGAGAATCGACACAAAACTAATTTGTCTATTTCGGAACCCGACCAAGGTTGTGTTCCGGGTCGATCCGCTCGACCCGATCGATCTCAATCCAGTAGTGTTGGATCGAAGATCAACGTCAACACTAGTCTGAGTCAACTGCTGAAGGCCTCCGTGAGAAAATCACAAAGGCATAGACCTTCATTTCATTTTGGATTGGACCTTCACCACAGAGAAGGATGCATGGGGCTGCATCTCAAAGGAGCTACTTGTTGGATATGGGGTGCCAAAAAAATGACCAAAGTGGGTTGCTCGATAAAAATCATCAGGTCACAAAAGTGAATAGAGAATGTTTTGTTGGTTCTGTAGCACTTTACGAAACTCGATTCGGAGTCCGTTTGAGGGAGATATGGATTTTCAAGGTTTGGTGGCGATGGGTCCGGTTCAAGTGATGGCTCCTGCACTACCAGCACCAATGACGGCCACAATTATTGGCCAAGGAGGTTTGGAGCGGCCTTCAGGGTAGAAAGGTGGCAGGAGGACCTTCAAGGAGCTTCAAGGAAGGTCCCCACCAAGATTATTGGTTGTGCACATGGCAGGGATGGTAATTCTCTTGTGTGAGAATGTGACTGCCGCTCATCCCGCTAGGCTAGGAGTGTACTAGGAGGTGAACTTTGACAGAGTGGTTCTTCCAGCTCCATGTGCCAAATGAGGCGTACTTAGGCTTGTTAGAAAGCTGTGCTAATTTACTTTCTCACTCAAGAGTCAATTCAGACATACGTGTTCTCTGCAAACCTACATTTGCTTCCGTAATTTCTGTCTGTGCAACCTACAACTCCCTCTCACAAACAGTTGGTCCTGCCAAGGCGGCTCTTGGTGAGCCTGATCACCTCTCTGAGGGCTGCCCAAGATTCCATCAGTGGTATCAGAGCTAGAACAAGGCTTTGTCTCATCCTTGAGGCATTCCTTGCACCCTGTTTTGTAAGAGAGCCGTTTGTGGGCTGAACGTTGCACTACCATGGCGACATCCGCTTCTGTGGTGGCCGGCGTCAACATCGCCAAGTTCGAAGGCAAGAACTTCTTCAACTGGAGCAACAACTTGAAGATGGTGCTGATGGAGAAGGGTCTTTGGAGCCAGGTGGATGAGAAGGAGAAGGAACCAGAAGAAAGCTCCCTATCCCCTGTCGAGGCCCGTACCTACCGCGAGAAGCGTGACCGCGCCCTCGCAACCATCTACCTCCACCTCGCCGAACGGCAGCAACTCCTTGTCCGTGGGATCCTCACACCAAAGGAGGTTAGGAAAAAGCTTGAGTCTACTTATGCTTCCAAGTCCATCCTCACGAACATGCAGCTGCGTCATCGCTTTCACACTGTGAAGATGGATGAGTCCGGATCCATGATTGACTACATCAACATGGTGAAGTCTCTCTCTGACCAACTTGCTGCGATTGAGGACCCTGTCAAGGAGCGTGTGCTCATGCTAACCATCCTCTCTGGCCTTCCTAGCAGCTACACTCCTCTCATTGTTACCCTGGACCAGCGCAGCAACAAGCTCTCCCTCAACGATGTGGAGGAGAGCCTGCTCTTTGAGGAGGAGCGGCGCAAGGGAGAGGAGGGCGGAAGCGGACTGGACGTCGCCCTCATCACCAACTTTGGTCATGGGGGCGGTGCTACATCAACCAGGAGCAACGGCGGAGGAGGAAAGAAGAAGGGGAACTGTCACTACTGCAAGAAGCCGGGCCATTGGTCGCGCGAATGCCGGAAGAAGAAGGCGGACCTTGCTGCTGGAGTGGGAGCGGGAAAACAGTCCGACGCTTCCGCGAATGCCGCAGATTGGGAGAGTGGATTCGTGACAACCATCCGGGTCCTGCACGTCTCCGAAAACACCGCCCTGTTCTGGATCATCGACTCGGGAGCCACACGGCACATGACGTGTCGCCGAGAGTGGTTCGTTGTCTACATCGTCATTGAGCCTCGTCGAGTGTACATGGGGGACAACCATGTACAAATGGCGGTTGGGGAGGGTGAGATTGTGTTTTGTGCTTCCGTTGAGGGTAAGTACGTGGAACGTCGTGTGTAAAGGTGCTCCATGTTCCGGGGCTGGCAGCTAACCTCCTCTTTGTCTCATCTCTCATCTCGGAAGGCATGCAGGTTTGCTTTGAGAATGGTGGCTGCACCATCTCTGCCCATGCAGGCCAGGTGCTTGCAAGAGCAAACAAGGAGGATGGTCTTTACCGCCTCTACGTGGCGTCAAAGAAGGAAGCCCACTCAGTGTTGGCGGCGAGAGAGGGAAAACACGACATTGGCCTGTGGCACCGCCGGCTCGGTCACCTCGGCTGTGGCGCCATCATCTCCATGCAGCAGATGGTCCACGGCCTGGAGCTCAAGGGGGTGAAGCAGCCTGGTGCATCGGCTTGTGAGAGTTGCATTGAAGGGAAGCAAGCCCACTCTCCTTTCACGGGGGAAGGGAAGGGTGCGGCTGAGCTTCTCTCACCCGTTCACTCTGATTTGTGTGGTCCCATGCTATCACAATCCTTGTCCGGCAAGTTGTACTTTGTCACGTTCATTGATGATAAGTCGAGGAAGACGTGGGTGTCATTCTGGCTGGAAAGGATGAGTGCTTTGATGCTTTCAAGGTGTGGATTGCTACTGCACAGAATGAGAGTGGTAGGCGGTTGAAGGTGCTTCGCACCGATGGTGGAGGAGAGTACCTCTCCAACGAGTTCCGCACCTTCCTCAAGCGTCGCGGGATCAAGCACAAGGTCACCCCACTTGGAACACCGCAGCTGAACGGCGTAGCTGAAGGCGCGAACCGCACACTCATGGAGCATGTTCGCAGCATGCTCTAAGACACGGAGCTCCCGCCAACCTTCTGGGCGGAAGCGGTCAACACTGCCGTGTACCTGAAAAACCGGAGTCCCACGCGCGCGGTACCGATGACATCGGAGGAGGCGTGGACGGAACGCAAGCCAATAGTGTCGCATCTGAAAGTCTTCGGGTGTGGCACATTCGTGCACGTGCCTGCCAGCAGCCGTAACAAGCTGGAAGCAAAGTCGGTGAAGGCCGCCTTCCTTGGCTACGACACCATGGGATACCGCCTCTACAACCTCGCTGCTTGCAAGATCATCCACAGCCGCGATGTCGTCTTTCAAGAGGACGTGAAGGGCTGGACTTGGAGCCCTATGACTGCTGTCCCACTTGCTCCCGCACTTGTACCTGAAGTGGGAGAAGTACCGATAGCAGAAGAGGGCAGTGCGGAAGATGGCGGTGACAGCGGCAACGACAAGGAGGTGGACGGAGCTGAGAAGGAGAAGGAGCTGGCAGCAGAATCTGATGAGGAGGAGCAGCAAAGCAACGCACAGCAGCTGCCACGACGGTCTGCACGCCTCAACAAAGGTGCAAAGGACAGTGGGGAGCCGCTGAGGCGATCCGAGCGCCTCGCAAACAAACAGAGGCCACTGGAGGAGCTGGCGAACTTGTGCACCGTTCCACCACCAATGGAGTCGTCTGACCTCAAGCTTCTCTTCCTCACAGTCACCGATGATCCAGCCACATTTGCTGAAGCCATGCGCAGCGCCAAGGCGGCAGATTTGCGTGCCGCAGCAGATGAGGAGTATGGTGCACTCATGAAGAACGGCACCTAGACTCTCAAGGAGGCTCCACGCGGCAGCCGGGTGATCGGATGCCGGTGGATCTTCAGGCGCAAGCGTGGTGCGGATGGTAAGGTGCTCAGGTACAAAGCACGGCTGGTTGCAAAGGGGTATGCGCAGACTGAGGGTGTGGATTACAATGAGACATTTGCACCTGTCGCAAAGTTCCGATCCATCCGAGCGATCCTCGCTCTTGCTGCTGCCATGGACTGGGAGGTACACCAAATGGATGTGACTTGTGCATTTCTGAATGGTGACCTCGAGGAGGATGTGTACATGGAGCAGCCGGAGGGGTATGTGGTGGAGGGAAAGGCGGATTTGGTGTGCAAGCTTGTGAAGGCCCTCTACGGCCTNTTTGTGCGTAGTGAAGCTGATCATGCAGTCTATGGGTGCACTCAAGAGGCAAGCCAGGTCATCATCTTGCTCTATGTTGATGATCTGCTCATTGCATCTGACTCCAAGTCTCTTTTGGACGATGTGAAGCAGTCCCTTGCTGCCAGATTTGACATGAAAGACATGGGAGAGCTCAGTTACTACCTTGGCCTTCAGGTCAAGCGCGACCGGCAGCAGCAGACTTTGGAGTTGTCGCAGAGCACGTACGTGAGCGACATAGTCAAGCGCTTCAACATGGCAGGAGCGCGCAAGGTCGCAACACCACTGGAAGTGGGAGCGAAGCTGAGCATGACGTAGACTCCCCACGGCATGCAAGAGAGCATCCGTATGGAAGCAGTGCCGTACCAAGCAGCAATTAGGAGCCTCATGTAAGCAGCAGTCGGCACGCGCCTCGACATCAGCCAAGCAGTGGGAGTTCTCAGCAAGTTTTGCGCTAATCCGGGCGTGCCGCATTGGGAGGCGGTCAAGCCCGTGCTCCGCTACCTCGACAGCAGCAGCAGCCTTTGCCTCACCTTCAACGGCAACAACAGCCCCATCCTCATCGGCTACAGTGACGCAGATTGGGGAGGTGACCTGGACACAAGGAGGTCAACCAGTGGGTTCGTGTTTGTGCTCGGGGGAGATGCAATCAGTTGGAGGAGCAAGAAGCAAGAGTGCGTCGCCCTCTCCTCCACCGAAGCAGAGTACATCACCCTGAGTGAAGCAGCAAAGGAAGCCGTGTGGCTGCGTGAGGTGCTAGCAAGCCTTGGACAGTAGCAGACCACAGCGACTACCATCTACTGTGACAACATGAGCGCCATTTCTCTGACCAAGAACGCCGAGTTTCACGCCCGCACCAAGCACATCGACCTGCGGTACCACTTCATCCGCGAGCTCGTGGCAAAGTAGGTGGTGCAAATCAAGTTTTGCCCTTCAAGCATGATGCTGGCAGACTTCCTGACCAAGCCGCTGGCAGCGCACTGCTTTCAGCAGCTGAGGGGACAGTGCGGACTTGTGTGATTTTTATTCTTGCAAAGTGGGAGAATGTTGGACATGGGGTGCCAAAAAAGTGACCAAAGTGGGTTGCTTGATAAAAATCATCAGGTCACAAAAGTGAATAGAGGATGTTTTGCTGGTTCTGTAGCACTTTACGGAACTCGATTCGGAGTCCGTTTGAAGGAGATATGGATTTTCAAGGTTTGGTGGCGATGGGTCCGGTTCAAGTGATGGCTCCTGCACTACCAGCACCAATGACGGCCACAATTATTGGCCAAGGAGGTTTGGAGCGGCCTTCAGGGTAGAAAGGCGGCAAGAGGACCTTCAGGGAGCTTCAAGGAAGGTCCCCACCAAGATTATTGGTTGTGCACATGGCAGGGATGGTAATTCTCTTGTGTGAGAGTGTGACTGCCGCTCATCCCGCTAGGCTAGGAGTGTGCTAGGAGGTGAACTTTGACAGAGTGGTTCTTCCAGCTCCATGTGCCAAATGAGGCGTACTNGAGGACCTTCAGGGAGCTTCAAGGAAGGTCCCCACCAAGATTATTGGTTGTGCACATGGCAGGGATGGTAATTCTCTTGTGTGAGAGTGTTACTGCCGCTCATCCCGCTAGGCTAGGAGTGTGCTAGGAGGTGAACTTTGACAGAGTGGTTCTTCCAGCTCCATGTGCCAAATGAGGCGTACTTAGGCTTGTTAGAAAGCTGTGCTAACGTACTTTCTCACTCAAGAGTCGATTCAGACATTCGCATTCTCTGCAGACCTACATTCGCTTCCGTAATTTCTATCTGTGCAACCTACAACTCCCTCTCACAAACAGTTGGTCCTGCCAAGGCGGCTCTTGGTGAGCCTGATCACCTCTCTGAGGGCTGCCCCAGATTCCATCACTACTCGTGTAGAAACCTTAGGGCAGGCTGGGAGAATCAGCTGCAGGGCTTCAGAGGCTGATTTCATGTTTTCTACCCAACTTCACGTTGGATCTATGGACTGGGATAAAGTGCCTCGCAACAGTCATGGCGGAGATCTTCCGATACCACTGACAAGATGGCTTGTTTGGAGTACATTGGTCCCCGTCCTGAAGTGGGAGTTGGAGGAGTACCAGGTGCAGATTATGGTTATTCACCCTCAATTCATACACTCAACAATTGGTGTATTGGAAAGTGTATTCCTATATTCAAGCATTTTTCAGAAATCATGAACATCAATTCATGCAACTAGAGTCCATATACACATTCACTGTATGAGGTGTTGTTTATTACAGATCATATGAACTATGCACTAGTTTTTGTTACAAGTCCATGTTCACTAACATGTTCACGTCCCAATACACTTGTTGATTCCCTGTTTTAGGGGTGAGATGATTGGTCATACATGAATTTATGAGGAGGCATTGATCTTCTCAGTAACATGGCTCTTGCTGAAGCAGGGCAACGAGAATGTGATGGAGGTATTGCAGCTGCTCTATTTCAGCATGGGTGTATAAGAGGAGGTGCCACTATTGGTCAGATGGCTATCTTGGCCAGGTACCCTTCCTTCTGGCCTCTACGCGTAGACATGTGCAATGCCCTTACTAATGTGAAGCTGAACTGCACTTCTGAGGTGATTAAGGAAAAAGGCTTGTGTCATTGGATCCTAATCATACGTCAGTTTTATGCTTAATCGGCCCAAATTTTCTTTAGAGTCACTGTTCATGCGATCGTAGAAGGTTTGCAAAGTGTACGGTAGGGAGAGCCTCCGGGGCTGGTGCTCTTTGACTTTGGCACTATCCACAGTGCTTGAGGTGGGTACGCAGACATTGTTGAGCCATGGTGAGTTTGGGGCATTTCAGGAAAACATGTCGTTGTGCATGGCCATCTTCAGGCTGGGAGATACCTTCACTGCCATGATAGAGGTTGCCGAGAGTTGGGGGTTACGTGTCCAGCCTTGCAACTTTTTGCTTTGGAAATTTTCAAGGGATTGTACTCTTCAAGCACATAAGAAGATCTCCATAAACTCAGACAGCACAGTCCTCTTAGTCTACCTCCTGGGCATAGACGCATCATTGCATAGGTGGGCTGAATGGTTGCTGGAGGAGCGGTTGTAGGAGATCAATGAGTTACAAATTCTTGAGGACCCTCAGATGGTGGTTTCCCTTCTAATTCTAAGTAGCCCTATCATAAAATTCCTAGTCTTGCCTTTCCCCTAGAGCCCTTCCAACGTTAGACATTGGGAAGGTTCAATGGTGCTGTCTAGGTGCCATTTAAAACCATTATCAAATCACCAACAACAGTTTTTGGTACTTGGAAGGGTGATTTCCAAGTGGTGGACCGGCTACAGGCATGGTTTCCTGTTTGGTGAGGAGGAAATGGGGGCATGTGACAGGGTTCCCCTGGCTTATGTATGTGTGTATTCTGCTCTCATGTATCATTTTGGCATGTATGGTCTGTGTCTCCCCATGGACCAAAAGACTGACCTTCAATGTCTTTAGTGAGAAGCGACATATGCTGCCTTTATGGTGGCAGTTTGACCAGGATTTGGTCTTTGGAGGCCCTTTTTCAGGGTCAGGTGGGCTCCCTACATTACAGAAATGGCCCCCGTTGGTTTGAATTTAGGAGGGAGCAGTAGATCTCTTTCGATGGAGGCAGGGGAGCAACACTATGTACAGAGCAACGAGGAGGATGGGACCTTGCACCCAGGGATTTTTGACAGTTGGAAGGAGATTTGTCGTGAAGCCGGTCTGCAAAGGGTACTCTTTTGCTTTGTCCAGCATTGGCCTCTTTGTCCGTTGTTGACATTGTGCGTCCAAGAAAAAACGACTGTGGCGACCATTCACGTGCTTGCCTTGCACTTCACCTTCTGAGGGACAGCGTTTTTTCCTAGTTATCTGCACAATGTATCACAACTATTACACCTGCATCAAATCCAGATCTTCCTCAAAAACATGTTTTCTTCTATCTTTGCATTCAACCATTTTTTGCATCTGTGTTGCAGTGTGCGTCCTTTGTTGACCAGTCCTGTTAAATAAGGTAACTTTGAGTCATTTCCCATGTCATACAGAGCCTGAGATATTGAGTGAGAATCTCCGATTGATCTTGGAAACTCGCCCATCACAGAAAGAATAGTTGTTTTGCACAAAAGAAATGCCTCCCAATTGGCCAGAGCCAAGGGAAAAGATCTCAGAGCCCAGGACCAAGAGAAACAGACTTAAAGCCAGATCTGAGGGCACAAGGCCAGAAAAAATATGTAGAGAGTAGAAGAGCCCAAAAAAACGACAAAAAAATGAGGCTACCCCTCACGGGTGATTCTAACAAAGCAAGAAAGGGAGAGTAGGGTTATCCCCTTCCTCAGTACCTTCTCCCCTATTAAGCACAAGAAGCATTGCAAGGGTACGAATGGGGATCTAGTACCCTGTCTTTCCTCTCACAAACATGAATTGCACCAGATAGGGAGAGAGAGTGTACTCCCATCGTCCTCTCCTCTTAGGCGTCTATGGTGCTAAAGAGGAAGAGAGGGAGTGGTACGCCCCTCTCCCTTCCATTTTGCCGAAAACACCAGAGAGGAAGAGTGGGAGTATTGTCCTCCTCTTTCTCTCTTGTCATGCATCAACGGCACCAGGGAGAGGGAATGCTACTCCCCTCCCCCTCTCCTTTCAGGTTTCAAAAGTGCCAAAGTTGGAGAGAGGGAGTTCTACTCCCTTCTTCCCCTCCTCTCAGGCACCGATGGTGCTATAGGGAGATGGAGGGAGCTCTTGTCCCCTCCCTCTCTCCTCAGAAACTGATGGAGTGAGAAATGGAGAGAGCGAGCATAACTCTCCCTCCTTTATCTCTGCTCATGGCACCGAGGAGGGAGGAGGGGTTTTTCCCTCCCCTCCCTCTGAAAGGTTAGGAATCCCAAGGGAGAAAGGATGATACTATCTTCATCTTTCCCAAATTCAACCTTAACTCAACCTCTTGCCTAAATTCAACCTTTCCCAAATTCAACTCTGGATGTGTGGACGATGTATCCCTCCTCACTCCCCGTTTGCTGACATGGTAAAGATGCCTCATGGGAGATGAGGGAGGAGTGACGGCCTTGAGGGTAGGAGTGATGCATCTCCCCACTGTCCCCTCCCCTCATCAAGGGATTTTTTATCCCCAATCCCACCATAGAAGCGTGTATAGTGAAGGAAAGTGTCACTGGAATGTGTAGCTTCCACATGCACATGGCTTGGAAATGACTGCACGGGTATGACAGCCGAAGGCCTCAGGTTTCTTTTGTTGTGATTTTCACCCCTTGTCGTAACAGACTGAGACTGGGAGGCTAACTCAGCACCAAACAGGCCCGGGGGGTTGAACCCGTCCTCCCATATCATTTAATCATGGCAAAGGGTAAAGGTTGGTGTATTTCAACCTTAGCATGAATCAGGAGCTTATAATCAGATGAAATTCTCTACTATAATTGAAAGAATTTGTGGCCGGGGCAGTGGCAGATCTTCAACAGACTTAAGCTTATCCCAAGACCTTTTCAAATATCTTCTATGGATGAGGGAGGACACAAGCCAAATTTTTCTTTGGAAGGCATTGGGGAGGATAGCCACAACCTTGGTTGAGGGCGTTGATAGTGGTTTGGCCCATCATTCTTGCCAGTTAAGGTGGAAGAAAATAGAGCGGAAAAAAAACCAGGCTGCGCTGAACACCTTGGGCTTAATTGGGCCAAGGAGGATATTGGGGACAGTGGGGGGGAATACTAGAAGAGAAAATGCAAGTGAGGAAGGTCCGTAAGCATTATGGCAGGGGAGAAAGACAGCAACAGACTAGGAAACAATGTTAGATTGTTTCCTCCTCAAAAAATGGACAGGTACGTGTGCCGTTCTGGTGGAAGCGAGTGCAGCATGCAACAAGTATGGAGTGGAAGGGGATCTTACTTTGAGTTCCTTCACCACAAAAATCTAATAAGATGAAGTGATGTTTTGAGTGTATAGAGTGCCAATCAAAGTGAGAATCGCGGAATTATTCTTGCTAGTTTCATATGAACAAGAGAGGTTGTGCCATTCAAGAAGGCAGTGGTAGACTTGTGGAGAATCGGGGGTTGTTGAGAGAATTGATATAATGGGATAGCTGGTTGATCCGGGAGGCGAGTCACATGCTCATGTTATGAAGTAAAGATAGGTACAAGCGTATTTTGGTGAATGTCTGACTGCCTGGCCGATGGATGGGGGTGGAGGGTGCCTTGAACGAGATCAACTTCTAGAGGGATAGCGGAGAGGGTTGTTGGGTAAGGAAAGTGGATGGTTGCTTCAATCGGTTGGCCAGTAAGGTTTTACATGGTGAAATAAGAGGTCTAGTGAAGTCCCTGGGAGAAGGATGGCCCTGCAGCAAGGGTGCATTGCCAAGATAGTAAGACAAAACCCGTAAGGTCCTCAAGGGTTCGCTATTGCACCGTGGACCAGGAGGAGGATGGGTGTGTGATGATGTCTCCCAAGGCGATGCCTTGGGAGAGGAGCCATCTATCTTGGTGAGAGAGTTGAAAATTTTGCCCATTGTATTCAAGTATGAATCAATTTAAGGCTACAAGATCTTACACTAGTTCTTCAAAGAGCGTGCATGGAGGTTGGATCACTGGTGCAAAGAGTATGATGGATTCCATTGTAGGATGGATGGTGCAAATTTTTAGTCTTTGTATGGATGGGTGACATGACAAGAAGTGGCCTTTTTTTGGGGGGAGATCCTGGGCAAAAGATAAGGTGTACTGCCGCTGAGCTTCTCCAGGTTGAAGGAAGGAGGATATCCATTTGGGGGCTTGCTCATTGAACACAATTTTGGGCCTTTCAACCCCTGGGCCACTCCTCATGGTAGGGGAAACCTCTAATGCAAGTTTTTGCAGTAAAATTGCAGGCTGTTTCTTCCTTTGGCATGTTGGAGAAGGTTAAGGAGAAGGGTGTTGATCTAATGAAATAGGGCTGATGTTGGAGGGAAAAGGTAGCTCTAACGGAGGAAAATGAGTTCATGTATGCATTGAATGGAATTTTCTTTGTATGGATGGGAGCATTAATGTTTTTCCAGAGACAGACAGACACCTGGAGCCTGCACAAGTTGGATTCTGTGTGGTCTGAGCTGAGGTTTGGGAGGAATAATTGTCCCAGGATTCTAGTGGGTGAATGCAGCACAGTGAATGGAGATTGGGTCGTGTGAGGAGTGTGGTCCCCTGCCGGGATGAGGACCGTTTTCAGGTGGTTGATGCGGAATCCAGTTTATCAGGAACATGTGCATAGACATCAAGCAGCTGTTTGGATCTCATGTTCAAATAAGAGGATAAGGGTCCTCTCATATGCATACCGGAAACTTTTTTAACAGAAATGTACTGAAAATGGATTCCATCAAGACATTGTCGGTATAGGCCAGCAAAGGGTTCCATAACACAGACAAAGAGGAGAGGTGCAATAGGAGATCCTTCTCATATGCCAGAATGTAGGGTGTTGGGGGGGAG
>SZWC01020650.1:36224-48775 GCA_023375785.1 Penium margaritaceum
CCGTTCACCCAACAAATCTGTTCGCGATCACCCAACAACTTCTTCCACCCAGCAACTTCTCTCACGCTATGCCAGCGAAGACGGCTTCTCGTCCGGCCATCAGACAAAGTCGGGGCTAGCCAGCCCTCGCTCCCCTCATCCCCCCCCCCCCCCCCCCCCCCCCCCCCCCCTCAGTCATCTCTGGACATCGCTGCAGTGCCGTGGCTGTTGCTCTTCCACGCGCACCAACCCATCACAGTACAGAATCAGGCGTCGGAGCAGGCGCTCGTACCCTGCCTGCCGTCCTTCTCGATCCTCCTCACGCCGCAGATCTGCTCCTCGCCGAGTAAGGGAGCTCGTGGCCTCTGGCCGACGAAACGGTTGCCGAAGTGCACTCCCGTCACGATCAAGCTCTTGACCGGGATGTTGTTGACGCCCCATTGGCTCCATCTATCTCTACTGCGTAAACAGTACTGCAAGAAAGGCCCGTTCTCCAACGCGTCGTACTAAGTTACCCAACTGATCTTCGATTTCAATACTTTCAAAATTGCTCATTGGGTACATGTCAGGATTACCCACAGAATTTGATTGTGAGCGTGCCCTACCCAGTGATAAGAAGAATATTATCGTCAAAACCAGAGTTCAGAAGAATAGTACTCCCCTGCCCACTGGCCTGAGAATATTAAAACTTTATTCGCGAATAGCAAGAAATTGCAGCATGTCGATGCTACATGCGACTGCATTGTCAATATTTTTATGTCGACAGTTTCAATGCACATTCACAAACCCCTCTTTTGAGGGGTTTGTGGATGTTTTATTGGGAGTTTACGTGTGGTTTGCACGGGGGGTCCGAGGCTCCCCATGCATAGAAAGGGAACCTACTGGGCCCCGCTACCGAGCTGGGTTTGACTTCGGTTTGCATCTCCAAACTAGTTGGTTTGCGTGTTAGGAAAAAATACAACAAACGTTTCCACACGATCCTAAAATCGGGCATTTTTCCTCCATCATTATTCTTGTGCAAGAGTGAGAATCGCGAGGGGGTGGACATGCCCCACCTCGCTTTTCTCGACCACTGGCGCATGCCACTGATCGAGCATGGTGAAGCCAGTGGACAGGCGGTCATTTCTTTAAGTCACTCTACAAGGCATCAATATATTTTGTTCTCTAGGTAGGGCGTCACCAACGGCCTCAAGGATTGGGTAGGAGGGATATTATGCCCTTGAAAAGTATGTGTTCTCTACTTTTGACCATGGATTTTCCTCTTAAAGTTAATAAGGTGGCATCTTAACTTTCGACAGATGAAATAAAGTGTTCCTAGCATTTAGTGTCGAGCAGATTCGACGTAGGCACTAGCGGTTATCCTCGGCATCAAACTTATGCAAGACAACTATGTTCCGAGATCACACTAGGTCCGACGTTTTCTATAGTCAAGACAATCCTAACAGCCTTGAAACTCAAGATTTCATGTCCAAACGCAAGATATGAGCGCATATTATGAGGAAATATTACAACTATGCACAAAGAGGTGAGATGTTTTATACGATAGGAATAAAAAATCGGGGCACAGAATCATTCTGACAATCTACATCGAATAGAAACTATTTAGGTGCCACCAAACAAATTAGAAAAAAAATATTACTTACATAAAAACAAAAAATAATATCAGATTTTAAAATCAGTGGGATACTTTGCACCTTACAAGTGTGAGAGGTAAACATGTTAAAAGAAATGAATTCATTTAGGTAATTGAAGAGCAGAGAAAACCCTAAGAAGCAAACAAAAATAATGCACAAGACTAATAAGATTGATAAATTGAAGACTTTCTAGTTTTCAGTATTTTTCTCCTCATAATGAAGGTGAAATCCATAAGGATTTGCATTACTATTTTGTGAAAGAATAAATAATGACTACTACACCAAGTGGAACGTAGATGGTGAACAAGTATAAGGCGTGGACTGAAAGGCACTTTACAAAACTAGGACACTTGAGTCATCTTTGATCAAAAGTGCACTTCGAAGAAACGTTTTGGTACTGTCTAGCACATTTATGCAAATTAAGAAACAATAATGATGTAGATTTGGGCTCTTAACCACTCGAGTAGAATTACAACATCGATGTGATTCATAATAAGTCCTCCAAAACATCTAGAAAGTGGTGAAACTGGTCAGACCTTAAATTCATGATCGACTCAATTAAAAACTTTCCAATTGGAATCATTCAAATCTGATCATTATTTCATGTATATGGGTGTGAAAATGTAAATGCATTCTTATGGAATTAATGGAATGAAACTCATATTTCATATGATCACCATCAAATATTAAATCAATCATTATGATATATTTCTTAAGAAATCATTGCCGTTCAATTTTTTGAACGGCAATAATTTCTTAAGAAATATATCATGATGATAATGTAGCATGTATCGACAATATAGGTACATGAAAAAAATCTCTTCTGCGAGAATGAATATTTTTGTTGCAAGGTTGTATCTTCAACATGAAGGTATTAGGCCAGTTAATCAAATTAAGTAATTTCAACTTCCAAGAACCAAATCATCTTGGTTTTCTAATGCTAAGAAGGAATTGAAGTATGAATGGATCAATCTGAACTTTTTATCAACTTTTTTTTGTTGAATTGTTTTTAACAGGTTGTCTACAAAATGAGGTGAACATTATAATTAAAATTTCAATTATGTTTTTAGCAGACTTTTGAGAAATATAAACGGCAACACGGAGTATATGTCAGTGGAGAGTGGGGGTACATGTAAAGGAATTTATTCATGGGACATGGACTTGATACAAGTTATGATTCAAATCACCTAAAATAAATAACATCTTAGTTGTACATAGCAAATTAAATGATCGCTGATATTACCATCTCTAAATATTATATTTAAAATTTATATTTTGGGGACCAAAAATTTAATGGGGGAAGGCGTATGTTGGGTTGTTGTGTGGCATAGCACCTTATTCCAAAATCACTTAACGTTCAATCCAATGGCTTGCTCATCACATCTTCCCTAATCACACTCGAATGCACCAACTAGCACATGATAAACAATTATATTAATTTTGCAAAATTTTTAGAGTTAAAATAATTTTTTGTTAGAAATTTTGTTACACCATGTAAGTATCTATTCTCCTTTTTTTATGTAGTAAAATATGTAGGTTCCCTTATACATGTGTTCTGTTGAAATCAGTATGCATTATTATAATATCATATCATTCCCTTTTACCCACGATGTAAGCTTTGTGCTACTCGAATACCCATTCTACATAGGAAATGAATGGATTATTGACACCTTTTAACATATGACCAAATTTTCAACAAAGTGCGAATAGTAACAAAGCGCGAACAAGATACCCACTCTTCAGTCAACATGACTCAATTCCCGGTACTCTATTCATGTTCTATCAAAGGCGCATATCGTGGTAACAATGTTTTCAAATTCAATGATTTCATTATGTTCTGTTTCCACTGGAGTCGCATGCTCTTCTAAGGTGAACATGACAACATAAGTGTAGCGTGATCCTAATTGTTTACTTGTCGTCAACTTCTGATGTCAAACCAAATGTGTTTCATTAGTGTACCCAAATTCCGTTGCAAAATAAGGGGGATTTTTCTTATTATCATTCATCGTCATCTTTCCAAAACCACGCCACTGTGTTGTCTATCCTTCTTGTAATTCAAACCGTGAACATGCATGGTCGTTAAGTAGCACCTTTTGAATTACAAATGAGGTCTGAATCTTACTTCACAATATGATAATGGTTGCCACACGTGTGAAAATTTGGTAGATATATGGTGTACACTATCACATCCGGATCCCCAGCCCTATGCATCCGCTAACGATGGTGTCAAATGCCACACTCGAGCCACGATGGCACATAATAAGTGTGCACCCCCACAGCCGGCAAACTGGGCCCATGTTTAGATGATTCCAATTATGGTGACAATTGGGAGCAGCATGGGACATGATGACCAACGGTTCATCATGTTGCATAACATTCACTAGCTTGACTTTTCCCTTAGTGTACCGTTCGTGCAACTTGAACGACATGGAAAATATGTCAGGTCTTTTAAGAACTACCCTCCCCTCTGGTATTCAAGCTTGCCATAGCACTTGTGCTCGTTCTCAACTCTGGTAAGTGGATATGATGGTCATAAAGGTGATAGTTAGGTGGGAACCATGTATATAAGCTTGCATGATAATGCATGTTCTACGCACAAGGGGTGCAATGGATTAACCCTTGTACCGCTTTTACATTCTCTTTAAAACGACCATCGGCGACTCCGACAAGGAGGAGGAGCCCCGTTTTTCCCAAGACTACACAAACAACTTCATGTTTGATGACCTCAAAGAAGCTTGTTGAGTTTCACACCTTGAAGTTGAAGAGTACATTCCTCCACACTTTCCAAAGTATGGAGAACATTGTCGAATGCAGTTGAATGGTGGCTCAAGTGTCAGGATGTTTTGCCCCCTAAAAACAGGTGGGTTGGTGCCCTTCTTAAGCGGCAATGCCTTTAGGAACTACCGTGAGGCAGTGTAAGAATGTGTGGTTTCTACACGTATGAGTGTCACCTCTATGAGAAGCAAACCAATGGGATCGCAGGCCCGATGTGCGCATTAGAGGTACGAGGGCTACACGTGGCAGCTAAAGGCACGGTGGCACAGGATGGCCGGCAATGTCATTGTCCTTTTTTTCAAGGAGGTCCATAATTGTAGCCGGACTAAGACAAAAGGAGACCCATTGCAAAGGATACATTGGTGATACACTATATCAAGTCCATTGTTTTGAAGGAGCCATGTACCACATCAAAGGCCTTGTTGTAGATTGTAGAAGCACACATTAGAGAGTGGTTGGCATACCATGCCATACAGTGCACCAAGAAGAAGGCTCTGGCCAAGCTGATGAGCAAGAAGAGCCACTCGTGGGCTCTCTTCCCAGCCGATGTTGATACTATAAGTATTTTGAAGCTCTTTTTGCACGTTTATGGTTTTACACCATATTACACATATGAAGCCCTGCCTTGTCCTCTTCTTGCAGATCCTCATTCCAACTGTAGAAGGTTCCGTACACCATAGCATGCACAAAAAATAACCACAACTACCTCTTCAAACATACTGTTTTGGCCCCAAGTACTTGTTAAAACGAGTGGTTGGGTATGAGGCGTTTCCTATGTATGGAAGATATGTTTCTCAAATATGGCTTCTAGCAATCGTTGCTACTAACATAATATTGGGACGCCAACAACCACATTGTGTGTGATATTGTGTCCTCTCTAGAGATGAACCCTTGGTGTGTGGAGTGCACAATTGTAGCGCAAAGATAGATTTAGAGAATTCTGGAAGCCAAAGCTAGAAAACGAGGTTAATTACAATAAACAAAGTACAAGGTATTTATACTTTTCAGCCTACCTCTATTAGCCCTTGCCTACTCCTATCCTAGCTTGTTGTAGCAAGCTAGTTGCTCCTTGACCTAGTCCTCCGCTTGCACCTGAACTTGGTGCTCTTCTTCCACCTAATGCCCAGTGCGAGAACTAATAGGTCGTCAATCTTCGAGATTGACAGTTTGACCTCTTTCTTGGCGAGCCGTTGTATGCATCGCACGTCATCGCATAAGCTTCCCAGAGGTGAGTGCGGTCGTGTTGTTCTGCATGCCATGAAAAGTGCCAACATCAAGGTTGACCGCATCCGGTGTCGGAGGTCCACCGTCGAGACACCCCATCGACGGGTAGTGTAACTCGTACCCTACTTGCCGAGAGGAGGAAAGCCACCCTCACGTGGCGTGTTCGGAACGCCATGTGAATGTGTAAGCAAAACACGCCATTAGCATGTAGAGCTTGCTTTCTCGCTCCTCGTGTCCCCACGTTCTCACATCCTTGCATCCTCGCATCCTCGCATCCATGCGCCGTTGGGGTTGAGGCGGACCTCCCACTGAATTCTGCCCACAACATCCAAAAAAATGAAAAACGCCCCGAATACCCTTGAAACCAAGGGAAGACCCTGCGTAGGCCAAAAGAATAGGTGCACTTTATTACATTCACCGCCCCTCCATTAAAGGAGGGGGAAATGTATTGGTATCGTCGACATTAAAGTTGGCCTTTGGCTCCCATGAGTTGTTCTCTACTGGGTACCCCTTCCATTGCACTAGGAACTCATGCCAACATCCCCTCTGATGTTCCACCAGAATTGGCTTTGAAGTTTGGTTTGATAAATCTCCCTCTCGTTCATCTTTGACGTTTTCCAGGATAGTTTGTGCCTTTCACTCCTTGAAGACATTACAACTTTGGTACCGCTTTCACGGAATGCGTGGCTCTGTCTCTGATACTAGATATGATAGTATTTCCTCTTTGGAGATTAATCCTTGGTGTGTGGAGAGCACAGTCATAGCAAAAAGAAAGACATGGAGAGTTCTGGAAGCAAGAGCTGGAAAATCAGGTTAATTATAATGAATAAAGTACGAGGTATTTATACTGTTCGGCCGGCCTATCTTGACCATTCCCTACTACTATCCTAGCTTGTTGTATCAAGCTACTTGCTCCTGGACCTAGTTCTTAGCTTGCACCTGAAATTGGTGCTTTTCTAGCACCTAATACCTAGTGCGAGAAGTATTGGGTCGTCAATCGTTGAGATCGATGACCTGTCCTCTCTCTCGGTGAGTCGCTTCGTATATTGCACGACACTACGTTAACTTCCCGGTGGTGAGTGCAGTTGTGTTGTTGCGCAAGCTACTAGAAGTACTGCTATCGCGTTTGACAGCATCCAATGTTGGGGTTCTGCCGTTGAGACACCCCCTCGGTGGGTAGCGTAACTGGTACTTTACTCACCGAGAGGAAAAAAGCCACCCTCGTCTGGCGTGTTTGGAATGCCATGTGAAGTTGCAAGCAAAAAACGCCCTTCGCATGTGGAGCTCGATTGCTCGCTCCTCAGTTCCTCGTGTCCTTGCATCCTCTCATCCTCGCATACGCAAGTCGTCGGGGTCGATCCGATCGTCCTCCTGAATTCCGCCCGGAATCTGAAAAATGGACAAATGCCCCGAGTGCCCTTAAAACCAAAGCAAGACCATGCATAGGCTAGAAAAATAGGGGCACTTATAACATTGTGCCCATGGCATTGGCAACATGCCCATAAGAGGACAATGAGAAATAGGATTGGTTTTGCCTACATGTTATAGAGGCATACTTGACAGCTTGGGGCAACAGGACAACGACCATCAACAATAGGGATGCAAGACTCATCGCCACCGTGAAGCTTCAGTTGCTTGGTTCCATTTCCACCTACTCTAAACAATATCAGCACGAGAACTTGAAGTCGGAGTTAGATATAGTAGCAGCAGACATCATGTAGAGATTATCTTGCGTTTTCACGCACAACGAGCTCGACCCTGTGTGTGATGAGCTCTTCTGAACCTCGGACCAGGGTTTCAAGTACGTGCTTGGCAGAGAGGGCGAGCAAGGGCTCTTGACTCGCCTTAAGTGTCTTCTTCCATGAGGTGGTCACATGAATTCAAACGCCAATGATTCTCTTCATGCCCATCTGATGGACATGAGGCATTTGTACATGTTTCATTGCTTTTTACAGATTTTCCCGTTAGAGGCTCTTTGTGGAGTGTCATTGTGCTACCCATGATTGTGTGACCCATTACGCTCATATGGTAAACTTAAAGCTAAAGCATGACAATAATCACGCTAAGGATATCGGGTGCTTAGCCATGGTGGCCTCATAGGCACCATCGCGAGCACCGAGAGCCTCTCATGTCAGGAGGTCGAAGTCAACACAAAAAAGTGCTTGTGTTGTGAGTGGGCAAAGTATGGGTATCCCTACCAGCACATAGTGGCATAGAAGTTGGACGAAGGTGTCAACCCGCAAGTGTACATAAACATGCACTTGACTTAGATGGTATGGCAACGGACTTTGGATTCACCCATGCCAAGATTCAACCTTCGCAAGCTATAGTATGCGCAACGTTTGGGACCAGTCGAGTGTGAAACACTCCCGTGGTTGACCACACTCCTAGTGCACGGACAGGGTGAATCAGTGCAAATGGGGGCGCATCACCTCCAAGTGCAAGAAAAAGGGACACCCACTCGACTTGTACAAGAACCTACATGCACTCTCACCAGTGACTATGGTTGATGTGCGTGCTACAGAACTGGTCATTTATGCCGGCAGCTGGGAGCCACTAGTAGTTGAGCTTGTTACAAGTGTTACACCACCGGAAGAAGGTGGTGGCATAGGAAATTATGTTGTTGGCGGTGGGACGAAGGGGGTGGCAGGCGGTGCATATGACGGTTGGAAATGTGGTGCTACTCGCAGTGGCATAGAGGGCATGGTGGAGGTTGTTATTGGCAGCGTGACAATGGGCATGGCATACGGTAGTAGAGGTAGTGGAGCACGCGATGCTACATGCCAGGGAATAATATCTTAGGCGCTTATGATGTAGGAAGTGGTGCATGCGGAGGGGGGTAGGTGGAATATGTAGTGGTGCAGACATTGGTGAGGGCATTAGTGAAGCAAAAGGTACAGACACAATATTCATCATGAAATCGTAGGTTGTTAATCCAGAAAATGTAGATGACTCATCTAATTCATTATGTTGTGAGAGATCAATGTCTGGGGACTACAATGACATGGAGTTAAAAGAAGAGGAGTGGCAGTCTTCGGGTGGGTGTGACAAGGAGTGGGAGTCCTCTGACATGTCGAACAAGGACAATGCATAGTTTAAGCGTAGTTGTCGTGGTTGATCGTTCTCTTATGTGTGCCATGGTAAGCCCTGTTTATATTCTTCAGCCATGCATGTTCCCATCTTCCTTTCCTCATCTCCTTGCTTTCTTACAACTATTGTTCGTATGCCCTAGTAGGTTGTACCAATGACCTTCATCAATGGTTCAATGAGGAAGAGGAAGAAGCACAAGATGGTGTGGAGGCAACATGTAAAGTGGAGCCATATGTTACCAGTGACAACACAGTGCTTGAGACAACACTGTACCGAGACACACTTACTATGCACGATGTCGCAGACATAGTTGCAAGATCACACATGAGCAATCCCTATAGTGGTCATCGTGCATCACCCTTTGTGTGGGAGATTATTTATGTTGTATGTAAATTCTCTAGTGATTCATAGTGTGTGGGATGTGAGATCAGTTACGACGTGCACAGAAGGCCCGTGTATCTGCAAATGTGGATTAGCAAAAGTTACTTGACACAACTATTCTTTTGATTCAGATGTAAAGGTTTCAAAAATGTCTTTCCCACGAATGGTGTGTTTTTAGCTGAATGAAGGAAATTACACCGATGTTAATTGTCCTGGGAAAACATTAAGAATCATTAGTTTGAGATAGCAAAAACTACAATGGGAGCAATAGTTATAATAAGTCAAGATGTACATTCCTAAGAACAAAAGACTGCTAACACTATAATGCGTGTGTGTGTGTGTGTGTGTGTGTGTGTGTGTGTGTGTGTGTGTGTGTGTGTGTGTGTGTGTGTGTGTGTGTTTGTGTAATATCTCCAAACCATGGGTAACTTGATAAAAAAAGTTGACAAAAATTACTAAACTATCCACCATTGTTGATGTAATAGTTTAGTATAGGACACGATAATGAAGCCTCATGTGACTAAATNTGCGTGTGTGTGTGTGTGTGTGTGTGTGTGTGTGTTTGTGTAATATCTCCAAACCATGGGTAACTTGATAAAAAAAGTTGACAAAAATTACTAAACTATCCACCATTGTTGATGTAATAGTTTAGTATAGGACACGATAATGAAGCCTCATGTGACTAAATGGTTCAGCTTGTGGCATCACCAGACCATTGCTAGAAGAGTGTGCAGTCTAGGCATAATGTTGATAATGTAAAAATAGAGGAAATAAGAAGAAATGGATACTTTCATTAAGAGGGTTCACAAAAATGACTACATTATCCACCACAATTGAGAATAACCTAGAATTTGAAGCTCAAGGCTCCTTTACATGTGGCTTCATATTATGCCATCACCAAACCATTCCCATAAGACTGTGTAGTCAAGGCATAATGTTGACAATGCAAAATGGAGTTCACAAGTACAAATGGGTAACTTGATTACGAGATTTCACAAACGTAACTGAATTATCCACCAAACTTAATATTGAAGTAGGGTTTCAGGCCCATGGCTCCCTCTGCTTGAAGGTGTTTGGTGGGTGTGGAGTGGGCATGCAAACGTCAAGTATCTAACATATAGTCTCATGTTCGCATGGCTCGTTCGCCCTAGTGGGAAAGTCCCTGCTTGCAACAAACAAGTCCACGCGAGCCTTAATTCTAGCCACCTCCATTTCCTGATGGGAAGTGAGAACCTCCATGCAGGTCATGGTATGTTGGCCTCCCGATACCGCAAATCTATCCAAGTTAAATGCATGTCCAACATTTTCCCATGTCATAGCTTCGCTGTTTGTACCACCGCTATGAATCTCATAGGGGAGAACTTCGTCATGTCCATGTAGCGTGCAACCCATGGTTGGTATAATGTACAAAAATTTGAACTACGCTTGTACCATCCTTGTGGAGCATGATGTTTTTACGTGCATCAGGTTTAGTTACATTCGCATGGACAGTGTGGCTTTGACAAGATCCATGGCTGTAATGGGTGTGGGCAGTTTGATGGTTCAAGACTGAGCAATGGCCACCCCTAGAGCCATGCCATCTGTTCAGTTGTCACTTGGGATGTGGCCTCGGGCAGATAGCAGATGTTAGACCTCCTAGTACTAGCCACGTTATGATCCCATTTTTCTTCAAGTGTGACCCATGCCCGGTTGGCAACGAAAGGGTCTGTATACCGTGGAGCACCCCACTCACAATGTTGAATACCGTTCTTCTAGCCCTCGGTTGTCATTCCTTCCAAGCCATGGAGACTAGATCGACGTCACATGACGAGTTGTCGCTCATTGAACAAATTTGAAGTCTGTGCAATATGAATTTATGTACTCATAACAATCCCCAAAAATAGTGCAGAATTGTACAATTTACCGGTTCAAAACTTCAACGACTGCATCGACGTGACCCAAGTTCATCATGTAAACCGTTGTCAAATGGGAGTTTAACTTAAACACCAGTTGTGTGTTACAACGTGCATGATTCGTGAGTGATGGTAGAGAAGAGACGTATTTGGCAAACTGTGATTACTTTATATATCGTTGATCTGGGTATCCAATGTCAGGGAATGAATGGCACCAAATCGTGAAATCTTGCCTCTGGCCCGTATGAAAATTGGGTATCGGAGTCAAGTTGTGAAAAGTGGATACTAGATGCTCCTTTTTTTAACTTTGGCTAGAGTGCGCACAAATTCAAATCAGTAGGGAGAAAGAGGGCCCTCTTGCTGAAAGGTGGACGTATTAGCCTTCTTCTCCTCATACTAGCTGATACGTAAATGAAGTTCTCAAGAACAGTTCGTGGGTAAATGACATAGAAAATTTTCAAGTGGTGGGTAAAAAGGAATCGGCCCCTTATTATATTTGGGAAGTCTGATTAGTTTTGTTGTAAACGGAGATGGTGTACCTAATTCATAAGCCAAGGAATTTGTTTTTTTTTCTCTTCTAATGGACATCCTTTCTATTGACAACGCAGAGATTCTATAAGTTTTGTATGGTCGTTCATGACCTGATGCGCGTATTCATTTGGTTCAAGGAATTGTAAGAAAGGCGACGTGCTACATTTATCTCAAAATTGTTCCTTTTGGATTGGAACAATATGCACCTGTCCATTTGACGGATCTGGCCCTTTTTTTGAACCCTCTACGGCCGACCTGCCACATACCTTGACAAATATGGCCTACTTTGGTGGTCGTCCTACAGATCTGGCTAGCTTTGTTGCGGCTAAACCTGCTGTGCTGAAATTGACCGGGAGTATTACGGATCTGCTTAGAGTATCTTTGTCTTGTAACAGATGTGGCCATTTCGAATACTGCACAACAAAAGTCATAACTGCATGTGAAAAGGCGAGTGTGAAGTGCGCGACAAAAGACACACTTTCCCCCCCGTTCTTCCTCTTGACGGATGAGGACACCGCCATGAATCTAGGAAGGAAAGGGGCAAAAGGGGGGGACGGGGGGAAGTAGGGGGGACTCTTATCGCGCAGATCGCTTCATATCGCGCTGCTCCAGACCATTCCCTTTAATCATGGTCATCAGTCATTGCGCCGAGTTCCGTGATTGCACGACACACTTTGGTACCCACACACTTTCCAACGGTCTCCCAGGTGAACAAACATTACAACGATAACATCTATTCAACTATGTCCAAAATTGGTATGGATTGCATGCATCTTGAAAACAACAAACGTTACCCCAATGGATCATTTAATTTCCATGCTTGGTTTGTTTTATGTGTAGCGAATGATAACCAAAATTTAACATACATATAACATACATATGACATACATATACATATACATATACATATACATATACATATACATATACATATACATATACATATACATATACATATACATAAACATATACATATACATATACATATACGTATACGTATACATATACATATACATATACATATACATATACATATACATATACA
>SZWC01020651.1:8604-21594 GCA_023375785.1 Penium margaritaceum
GATGCAAGCAGATGTAGGCTGATGTAGGCTGATGTAGGCTGATGTCAGCTCCCAAGGCAGAAAGGTGCAGATGCGTTGCATTCCCCTCCGGCTGATGATTGACCTGCAAACAGAGAGGATGGGTGAGAGCGAAGGCGCTCTCACTGCTTGTGACTTTGGCGGTTGCGTGCGTGAAACTTCTCTAACCAGAGGAGTGGGCCCATAACCCTTTGTTAGCTACTGAGCTAACCACCTCCGACAGAGAAGCCGCGAAACCAAAAAAGCTCACAAAGGTTTTTACACCTTCTTCCTTTGCAGGTATGTGTCGTGCACCCCAAACTTAATCAGGCATACACTTCACCTTCAAGAGTACTAACGCCTTAGCATTACATCTCAAGAAGAGCTTTAGTCGTCAATACGCAAGAGAGCATCAAGCAAGGGTTGGTTGATCAGCATGCAAGACAAGTCCTTTTATAGCTATCTGTCCAGTCCTAGAGCTCAAAAGCACATTCCTAAGAAGTGGCTTGACCCTGCCACATCACCAAGAGACTTGCGCTATGGGCTTGACACATAAGCATCCTTGTGCCAAGGTGACTGATCAGCCGTGTTGCTTCCCAGAAGCAATGGAATTTCTTTCTTGGAAGCTTCTAAAACAACCAAGATGTGCATGGAGCCAGGATCGAGCTCATGACCTCTCACTTGGCCAAATCAACAAAATGGCCAAGTTAACCACTCACCTACATGGTGTACTCACAGGTCATATCTCACATGAGACAGAGCATAGTTGAGTCACCCTACAACAAATCCAGGGGTCATACCTCCACAAGGGGCAGAGCATTCCTGATTCGTCGTACAATACTGAACAAGGGGCAAACATATTCAACAGGTAAGTCTACAAAGTTGTGGACGACTCATGTTTGCATAAGACAAGCAAGATGTTGTCAAGTAGGAGTAAACTTGTCAGTTGTTCCTCAAGCATCGTTATGCTCTAATACCAAACATGATGCCAAGTGAACTGTACATGCTAAACAACATAAAGTGGCAAGAAAAGAGACAATTTGGAAAATGGATCCCTTGAATAATTTTTCATTAGTGGTACGTGTGCTTTTATTCTGAACACGTGTATGTCTTGCATTTTTTATTCAAGTGATGCATACAATGTGTTGTGAGAGGTTAGTTCAAGAAACTCTGTGAATAAACCAACGGGCTTTTTTAATTTAGAGGTGCATCAATATTCAAGTCCAGCACTGTTAAGAAGCTGCCAAAAGAGGTATTGAAATTTGGGTATGATTTGCAAAATGTTTGTGGACTATTTTAGGAAGGCATTTGAAGCCGTTAGAAACTTTTGTAAGTCAACGCAGATAGTTGGGGCAGTTGGCAACTAACACGTCCAAAGCAATGACGTGAGAATTCAAAAGCCATCACGTAGTAGGCCATGAATGTAAGAGTAACATTCCCCACCCATGGAGT
Source organism: Penium margaritaceum (assembly GCA_023375785.1). Taxonomy (NCBI): domain Eukaryota; kingdom Viridiplantae; phylum Streptophyta; class Zygnematophyceae; order Desmidiales; family Peniaceae; genus Penium; species Penium margaritaceum. The sequence goes on from SZWC01020651.1 coordinate 10,054, forward strand.
TTAGGGGCTCGTGTATGTTTTGTGGACGTAACAGAGCTCTGAAGGTAGAACAATGGAATGAATGCCTGGCTAAAGTCTCACCAACAATTCATGCATTTCCTTTCAAGCTCATGGGTTAGATTCAACACCAAAAATGAAGATGTTTCAGAATTGCAAAAGATAATGTGAACAAGGATTTAGGTGTCTAGCTCGAAACAATAGGCTCATGATCCCCCAACAAACAAGGATCCAATGTTACAGTAAGGTTCATACGGTAGCGTAGTAAGTAAAACATTTGAAATAAAAATTTTGCATGCATCATCCACGATCTCATTTGTACATCTATGTCGAAACCAAATTTTTGTAGGATATCCTTTTTCTTTTTATTTCTTTCAAAGTATGTTCGGATGTGATGTCCTTCAAAAAGACTTCCATTGGACAAGATTTTGCAATCTACTTGACAAAGCTATCATTTGTATTCTTTTGTATTGTACTCGTGTTCCACGGATCAGATTGTGTGCATTTGCCTTGTCCATATGTGTGTCCATGTAGGTGTTTAGGTTGACATGCATACATACATCTGACAAATTGGTTGGAAAATTGGATTGCGTTACTACACGAGATACCTAAATAGTAGAAACATAAAACTGATTCACCCGTCGTCCGGAAAAAAACAACCTAACTACCCATCGGCGGCCACTACCTCCACGACAATGACAAAGAAAACAGAAAAAAAATGCATGAGGAGGCCGCATGCCATGCGCTGACGATGCATGGCATGGGGCACCCTCCGCTACTATCACAAACCCCTTCGTTGAAGGGTTTGTGATACTAGTGGGGGGAGGTTTGTTTAGAGTCTGAGGGGAGTTCAAGACTCCCCATCCGTTGAAAGGGAATCTGCTGGGCCCCGTTACCGCGGGGCCCAGCAGGAGCCCGCACAAAAGTAAAACCCTAAATCCCCGAATTCAATTCAGGGTAAGGTTTGATTGCAAGTTTTCTGTCAAAAAAAGAGGTTTGCGTGTGTAAAAAAAATCAAAAACGAAAGACGAGGGTTTTCGCTCGATTGCGAGGGAGCGATGACCCCGTTGTTTTCTTTTTTTGACACGTAAACCCCCCAATTTGATTTAGGGTTTTGTACATTTGGCACAAGCAGAGCCCGCGCCAAACAAAAATATCAAACCAGTTATTGTGTGGCAGTGATGTCCCCGTGCAGTTTTTTTTCATGCTCGCTTGTCGAATCATGCCGCGAGCAAGCATGATTTGCGACTGGGCTTTTGAAATTTGTTTTGCCGCTACCACGCAGATGATAGTCACACTTTGCATTTTTTGGGTATCTGAGCTATTTTGGCCAAATTAATTGGATTCAAACATATAAGTTAGATAAAAATAGGTTGAAATCACTCGAATACCCACAAAACAGAAAGTGTGNGAAAGGGAATCTGCTGGGCCCCGTTACCGCGGGGCCCAGCAGGAGCCCGCACAAAAGTAAAACCCTAAATCCCCGAATTCAATTCAGGGTAAGGTTTGATTGCAAGTTTTCTGTCAAAAAAAGAGGTTTGCGTGTGTAAAAAAAATCAAAAACGAAAGACGAGGGTTTTCGCTCGATTGCGAGGGAGCGATGACCCCGTTGTTTTCTTTTTTTGACACGTAAACCCCCCAATTTGATTTAGGGTTTTGTACATTTGGCACAAGCAGAGCCCGCGCCAAACAAAAATATCAAACTGGGGGGTTTGCATGTAAAAAAAAAAACAAAGGGGTCATCGCTCCCTCACAGTTATTGTGTGGCAGCGATGTCCCCGTGCAGTTTTTTTTCATGCTCGCTTGTCGAATCATGCCGCGAGCAAGCATGATTTGCGACTGGGCTTTTGAAATTTGTTTTGCCGCTACCACGCAGATGATAGTCACACTTTGCATTTTTTGGGTATCTGAGCTATTTTGGCCAAATTAATTGGATTCAAACATATAAGTTAGATAAAAATAGGTTGAAATCACTCGAATACCCACAAAACAGAAAGTGTGGCTCTCATCCGTCCACCTCACACACAAAAGCAACCATTCACCAAGCGGTCGAAAGAAAAGCAACTGGTCGCCCATGACATTTGAAAAAAACAATCATTTTCCCACAACACTCACTTATGAATGGCAGCTCATATGTGCATTATGCCAATAGTCACATGTGCGCCTTCTTGCTCTATGTCACATGAGCACATATCTCAAACTTGTTCTCTGTTATCTACACAATCTTGAAATGGATGACCCCGTGAAACGTTTTTAATGTGCTGAAAGGTCGTTTTTGTTATGACAGGTCGTGCGTAGTTTTAAGTTGCATGAAATGGGGGACGTTTCCCACCTGAACATGCAATCTTTTGAATTTTTGCGACATTGCTGAGACGTCATGTTGGCGTTTGTCTATAATAAAAACATGTATCGGTGTTGAATCTTTCCTACATGTGCTTATGAAAAATTGTCTATTGAACCTGCCTATGGGCCACTTGCATAGTGTTAAACAAGACCTCTTGATTTCACACGTGCAGAGAAAATGAAGAATGAGCGCAAATCACAGCCGTAGAGAGAGGTCACATGTCCATGAAATGGGGACATGGCAATGAACGCCATGGACATCACCTATTAACGTGGCGATATGGCACACATTCGGGATCCAGGATCTGCTTTGTGATTGTTAATGAGGCATAAAATATGGCTTGGAGTTCCTTTTTTACCTCGCTTCCCGGATAGGTCACTTGTTTTAGCATGTGGGCGAATCCTTTTTTTTGTCAGCCCATTGATACTTGTGTTACTGTGTATGTGGATTTGCCATATGAGATATATAGTTTTGAAAACTTGGTATACGCGACTTGTGCCCTTGAAGTATGTATTTTCCTTTATCTACATATGCGTGGACTAGTTCATTCCTAAAGGTAACGACACAACATGTTATGTAATTTCTCCACCTGTAACTGGAATTTTGTCATTCGTTTTCTTATGTCCTTCATTATTCATTTGCATATAGATTTATCCTTTCATTGTTGGGATGCTTCTTTTTTCTTGGGCATTTTTGTTCAAATTTGTGGGTTACGAAGTATCCTCATTGTTTTCTGTCGGGCATCCAACATTAGAAAATGTTCCCTTCCTCGTTTCCTGCTCCACCTTCTCCACTTTGGAGAGCTCGACTAAAATGCAAGATTCACCCCTTTAGTTAACAAGGTGCTTACTACTTTATTGTATTGAATTTTATCGCACAAACACGTTGGAAGAGAAACATAACCTAACATGCAATGGCACACCCCACTCGGCGGATTTGCACAAAATGCATTGTGAAGGCATCCATGGTATATTTTTTCTCAAAGCATCACAGGCCCTCGCAAATAGCCTTGGTAGGGGCCGATTACAAGTGACGTGGAGGGAATTCCTTGATCCACCTTGACATGTATTGAGAGAGATTGTCAATCCAGAGTAAGGTTTATCTTGACCCTTTGCTCAATCCAGGGCGACACAAGAGTAGACCAAAGTCGAGTGCACTAAAGAAATAGCTACCAAAAAAATAGAAATCAAACAGTTCACACTAGAGGCACCCACAAGATGAGTATTTCAGCAGCGGAAAAAATACTTGAACAATACATGATTACATGTGTATTTGCATAAAATCTGGGATGTAAATGCCTATGATTATCTTTAACTTCATAGATTCATTTTTAAGAAAACAATTGGCTTCTTCCTAATCCTATTTTAAACAAATAAAAAGAATGGTTCTAGTTTCTCCATTCATTCACCCAACACAAAATCTCACATGACATATTACACTAAAAAAGAATTACATTGATTATACTTCGTAACCCATGCACACGTTGAGTGCAGCCTTGCACCCTTGTTTTCTGTTGTAATACAATCTTAATCCGAGAATGTAGCTTCACTTGTCTAGGAGAGTGGAGGATTCTTTTCCCTAGCTAGTTCCTCTGATGTAGGGAGAGTGTTGGGTTCGTTGACAAGTACGGATTGCGTGAGAGGACCAAGTCTTGTGCCGCTGTGCAAGGTGAGTCCATTGAAAACTCTTGGTATGCTTTGTGTGTCCAATAAAGGAAACGAAGTAGAGATCACAGATTGGGGATTACGGACGTAAAAAAACAGGTGCACAAGAATATGACAAAAGGTTATACACGGCCAAACAACCCAATTAGTGGCATTGGCTACACGCAGGCGTGCATTGAGGTGATGTAGTAATGCACTCAATCCAGGTTCAAACATGTTATCTTCCTTGGGAATAAATATTGCTTGCCCTTCCCATCCTGTCCAAGGAGAAGGCGTTGGTTGAGTCATGTTCTTGCGTGCGATGACCGGTATCTGTTTTGCATAAGGCCCTGTTGATTCACGAAGTTTGTCCAATTCGCACAATTTTCTCGGACTGGGAGTCGCTTCCGCAAGAAAAAATCGCGCTCTGAGAGAGCCTACCGTCCGGACGTGACAGAAGTCGAGAAAGCAAAGTCTGGAAACAACGCTGGGGGCTGTCAATGGACAAAAACACCAACTGCAAACAGAATTGTTGTCCTTGTGTAGCAGATTTTCTGACTTCAGTGTAGATTCTTTGCTACCAAGCTAATTACATTGGGTTACCACATAACCCCAAAAAATGGTGTCTGAAATGGCATTGCATTAGCATCCAAGAGCCCTTCAACTCTAGTATGTTTTGTCGTCACGGCCAAGCTATTGCGTCCACTTACTCCAAAGCTCAGATAATGTCCAGGAAAAGGTATGCAACACCCTCCCAGCAACCACCTCATACTCCTTCAGAAAATTTCCACCCCCCTATCTTGCTTCTATCAATCTAGCCACTTTCCCGCTTATAGCTTTCTCCTATCACCGATTGCTTGTCCATCTCATAGTTTTGACCCTCCTATCCCTTTACTCTCCGGATTTTCTACTTGCTGAATTTCCCAAACAGAAAATTGTTCCCTTCTCCTCCCAACACCACCCACCTTGAAAGGCAAAAAAATCCCCCCCTCTGTCGTTTCTTCATTCCCTTCCACATTGTTTTTCTTGCAAAATTCTCTCTTCACCAATCAGCAACCTCTTGATCTAAAATATATCACAGATCCAAACCAGTACAGATGGCTCAGATGAAGTGATGTGCCTCAAAGCTCTCGGTGTCATTCCGGTCTGTTCTGTGAACGGCAACAGTTTCAACTTGAAGTCCAAGCATACCATGCTGGCATCTTTTCTACAAATTTACTACATTTCCCTATGCATTTTCACTCACATCCACTTGCATCTTGACCGCCATGTAGAACACCTCGAGCGTACCATCCCCCATGTGTCCCTCGTTCACATCAGGACTTCAAACCAAGGTGTAGCAATCATCGTAAACCAACCAAACATGAGGACATCACAAGAGTTTTCCTCACCATGCGATTGTTTTGCACAGACAGGCATAAAATTCCAAGAAAAATATTTTACCGTCATTGGATTGTATGGACCAAACACAGGCTCAAAATATCTCCCACTTCTTGACCACCTTATGGCACACCTAGTATCTCACATGCCCCATAACCATCTCATTGTGGTCAGAGATTTCAACTTCGTTGAAATCCCACATCTTGATACCAACTCGACTAGACTGCATACAAACTCATCCCTTTCCCTCATATTTCATTCAGCTTTCCCCCAACCCATGAATGATGCATTTTTTTTATGTATCCTAACAGATTTGAGTTCACTTTCACATCCCCTGTCCACCACTCTTTGTCGAGAATTGACAAGATGTACATGTCTCATGGTCTCTTATGCCACATCCTTGAACACAAACCTGCCCTATGCTTGAAGGTATTAATGACCATAGTCACATCTCCATCCTCAGCGTACACCACCCCTCACGCTCTTTTGGGAGAGATAAGTGGCACCTAAATGAATCACTTCTCAAACGAGAAGGCTACAGAGNTTCTCTTTCGAATTGCCACACGTAGCATCCAAGTTGGCATCCGTGTCACTCCAATACTTGGTGAGGCAATCTCTTTGTGCAAGAGCAACAAAAGACTATGTCCACTGCTTTCTCACATGTCTCACCATTCTCCCCATCACTAGTTTTACCCAACATTCTTACCTAAGAGTCTTCCACAAAAGAACCTTCCTGAGTGGATGCTCCTCTTCCATGCCCCCTCTTAAAGAAATAAAGGCATTATGGACTGGAGTTGCTTGCAAATCACATTGCTCTGCCTCATATGGAAATGCAAGTGTAACCACCACCTTGAAAGTTTAACACCCTTGCTACTTCTCTCCTCTGGAAAGCCTTTTACCTCACTTGAAACCACTTAAACATGCACCCCTCTCACCTTGCTGAACAATACACGCACAAATCGCAAATGGCAATCCATTCCATCATTACCAATACCCAATCTTTTCCTCTCCTCATCCCTTCACNTTTTATGTATCCTAACAGATTTGAGTTCACTTTCACATCCCCTGTCCACCACTCTTTGTCGAGAATTGACAAGATGTACATGTCTCATGGTCTCTTATGCCACATCCTTGAACACAAACCTGCCCTATGCTTGAAGGTATTAATGACCATAGTCACATCTCCATCCTCAGCGTACACCACCCCTCACGCTCTTTTGGGAGAGATAAGTGGCACCTAAATGTATCACTTCTCAAACGAGAAGGCTACAGAGAAGGTTTCACCTCCATTTTACACTCTTCTAAAGAAGAAATGAAATCATGGGAAAGCATGAAGACTGTCATGCGTGAAATCTCTATTGACTATACGCAAAAAACGCCACCTACCATATTTGTACTGTTGCGCATCTGAACAATAGGGTCGCTTGCCTCTGACGCCTTGTCCAAAACCAACCTCTTAATAAATAATGTCGAGGACGTCTCAACATCACTTCAAGACAACTTCGTTTGTATTGGAAGGGTGACCTGGGAAAATTTATCTTCCAAACAAGAGTTCCCTATCATCGTGATATTGAACAACCCCTGAAATCATTGAAATCATTGGCCTAACGCCGAATGTCAAAATCATGCTTCAATGCTCTATGAAACGATCAAGATGCTTTCAAAGATTACCTACCAAGCATCATTGCCATTGCTTCATCCTTCTACACTCGTCTTTACCAAACGTGTCAAACCCGTCTACAAGTCATAGAGCAGCTCACATCCGCATGCTCAACCGTTGGAGGAAAGCTCAACAATCTCCATCTCCTTCCCTTTCACTACAAGTGAACTGAGTGACGTGGTCCTAGACCCAAAAAGAAGGTAATGCCCCAGGTCTCGATGGCCTCTCATCTGAATTTTGCCAAACCTTTTCGGATGATCTCAAACCACACTTACTCCGGATGGCTGAACACACCCTCTCATCAACTGAGATCCCTCCCTCAATGAAGGGGGCCTTGGTGACCTTGCTCTTAAAAAGGGTGACCCTCACAATATCAACAACTATCATCTAGTATCCCTCCTTTGCGGTGATTGTGAAATCATTGCAAAAACCCTCGTGAATACAATCAAACCCCACCAATGACACCTCATCAGCCTGGACCAAACAGGTTTTGTTCCCAAACAAGAAATTCACTTAACAACCTTCACCACTCTCAACATCCTAGCCTCCCACTCCACCTCTCATAAATCAGGTTTTGTACTTCTTGTGGAAATTGAAAGGGCCTATGAATCACTCGATCAAGTTCTCTTGCACCAGGTCCTCAAATCTTATGGAGTTGGATCCTTTATCTCCTCTTGGGTAGAATTACTCCATAGAGAGTCCTTCTTTCACCTAAAGGTCGATGGTCACCTCTCTCTTCCCATGCCAGTTCACTATGGATTCCGGCAAGGATGTGTATTGGCCCCCACACTCTTCATTCTTGCCCTCAAACCATGGCATTCCCACGTTCAAAATTCATCTGTTAAAGGGATAGTCCTTCCTTCTTCCCTTCATCCCTTGAAAATGCAATGCTTTACTGATTATATCAGCATCTTCCTAAATTCTTTTGCTGAACTCNATGTTGTAGACCCTCCCTTGCACCCTCATGTTTTACTTAATGAACCCCTATGCTTCAATCTCCCTATTGTCAAACGTGAAGGCAAACCATATGGGCTTGCCCCTGGGGAGACATTCTTGCACAATCTAAACTTAAATTCCATTTATATCCTAGAAGGTGATCATGTCTGGTGCCCCCTGACCCCAACATAATTATGTGGTGTTTTCCTTAGCACTGGTGTGAGTAGATGACTTTATGCCCTCACAAGGTCCATTCCTCCCAAATGGATAGAGGCACTTGCCGGCCAAACGTCTAATTTTCTTGTCAAATAATACAAACACTACGCAAACGTTTGCCATCATTTTCAAGAATGGTCATCCACTCTCTATCTTTACAAAGAAGTCACAAATGGCATTGCATCCGTATTGGTCTTTGTTGGCACCAAAGGCCAACACTTGCCACAAGAGCATCATTGATAAACTAAAATGTCCATCGAAGGTCTCACGCTAGTTGTGGCCATCAAAGATAACCGCTCTGATGTGTATCTTGTCCAACACAAGTGGCACACATGCCCTTTCCAAGTCTTTTGAAGTCCACCACATGACCACATGTCCGTGAAAAAGGCCAGCAAATATCTCCTCCCTCTCTTACACCCAAATGTTCTCTCACTTTGTCTTATGCAATGGAATACCTCCATTAAGTACAACATCTCTCAGAGAAAGATCATTCCCATTTGGATTGACTCACTTTTGCTTCCAAAGTAATAGACGTTCTCTTTCGAATTGCCACACGTAGCATCCAAGTTGGCATCCGTGTCACTCCAATACTTGGTGAGGCAATCTCTTTGTGCAAGAGCAACAAAAGACTATGTCCACTGCTTTCTCACATGTCTCACCATTCTCCCCATCACTAGTTTTACCCAACATTCTTACCTAAGAGTCTTCCACAAAAGAACCTTCCTGAGTGGATGCTCCTCTTCCATGCCCCCTCCCAAAGAAATAAAGGCATTATGGACTGGAGTTGCTTGTAAATCACATTGCTCTGCCTCATATGGAAATGCAAGTGTAACCACCACCTTGAAAGTTTAACACTCTTGCTACTTCTCTCCTCTGGAAAGCCTTTTACCTCACTTGAAACCACTTAAACATGCACCCCTCTCACCTTGCTGAACAATACACGCACAAATCGCAAATGGCAATCCATTCCATCATTACCAATACCCAATCTTTTCCTCTCCTCATCCCTTCACCAAAGAGTGTACCGACGCATTACCCTCTTGCTGAAAGTCGAGGTTTTCTACCTTCCTCTTACTTGGCGCAAGGACTCCTCCGCACTAGAGGGAAGAGGAGTAGAGGTGCCTTGTAGCGAGGTGGAAGTAGAAAGAGCATCTCTATGAGCTCCATTGAGGCCCATAGTGGAGGATCTGTAGTGCCCTCTCCGTCAGAAGCGCACAAGGCACATGCGACATCTTCTTTGCAAAACCTATCATCTCCTCTAACACCTATAGTCAACTCCTCTGCCACGTAGCCCCTCCTTGTGCTAGCTACCACCTCCAACCATTTTCATTTCTCTATAGTAGTCATTCTCCTAGCCACACCAAAAGGTCCAACCAACCTAGCANTCAATGAAGGGGGCCTTGGTGACCTTGCTCTTAAAAAGGGTGACCCTCACAATATCAACTATCATCTAGTATCCCTCCTTTGCAGTGATTGTAAAATCATTGCAAAAACCCTCGTGAATATAATCAAACCCCACCAATGACACCTCATCAGCCTGGACCAAACAGGTTTTGTTCCCAAACAAGAAATTCACTTAACAACCTTCACCACTCTCAACATCCTAGCCTCCCACTCCACCTCTCATAAATCAGGTTTTGTACTTCTTGTGGAAATTGAAAGGGCCTATGAATCACTCGATCAAGTTCTCTTGCACCAGGTCCTCAAATCTTATGGAGTTGGATCCTTTATCTCCTATTGGGTAGAATTACTCCATAGAGAGTCCTTCTTTCACCTAAAGGTCGATGGTCACCTCTCTCTTCCCATGCCAGTTCACTATGGATTCCGGCAAGGATGTGTATTGGCCCCCACACTCTTCATTCTTGCCCTCAAACCATGGCATTCCCACGTTCAAAATTCATCTGTTAAAGGGATAGTCCTTCCTTCTTCCCTTCATCCCTTGAAAATGCAATGCTTTACTGATTATATCAGCATCTTCCTAAATTCTTTTGCTGGACTCCAAATTGCCCAAAACCAACCTTAACTACTCCAGGAGGGATGATGACTTGAAGTTCACCCCATGAAGTCTATCCTCATGGGTCTCGGCTCACTGAATACCATCGTGCTAGCAGCAGTAGCAACCAAGTACTCTTAGAATGAGGGGTTATAATGTCCCTTTGGGATCCAAATTGGTCCATTCAATCATCCATCATGGGATGTACCTGAGGCAAAGATTTTGTCCCTCTCAACGCATTGGGCTTCCGAGCACCTATTGATCTAAAGCCGCAATATCGTTTCCCACACCTTCATCATCACCACCTTCCTTTACCATGCAAGCATTCTCCCATGCCCCTGATCACCTCAAAACCATCTCTCGTACCATATTGATCTTCACTAGTGGAGTGAGAACCCCATCACAATAACGAGTCCTTTGGTTCATTGGCTGAAAAAACAAATGCACACCGAAGAAATCTGGTGGGTGTGGTTTCGCTCTCATGGAAATAAGGGTTACTTCTTGCCACGCCTTGTGGCCCATATCCCTTGCAACCCAACTGTTGTGTTCATGGATCCGGGCTACCCTACAGCTCCTTCCGCACATTTTTCAAACCCCTACAAGCTTCTCACAGCCCACCCAAGCATCCTTTGTGCCCACAAGATTTTAGAATGGTGGAATTCATACTTTGAAAGTTTTTGTTCCCTACAAGTTGATGTTGTAGACCCTCCCTTGCACCCTCATGTTTTACTTAATGAACCCCTATGCTTCAATCTCCCTATTGTCAAACGTGAAGGCAAACCATATGGGCTTGCCCCTGGGGAGACATTCTTGCACAATCTAAACTTAAATTCCATTTATATCCTAGAAGGTGATCATGTCTGGTGCCCCCTGACCCCAACATAATTATGTGGTGTTTTCCTTAGCACTGGTGTGAGTAGATGACTTTATGCCCTCACAAGGTCCATTCCTCCCAAATGGATAGAGGCACTTGCCGGCCAAACGTCTAATTTTCTTGTCAAATAATACAAACACTACGCAAACGTTTGCCATCATTTTCAAGAATGGTCATCCACTCTCTATCTTTACAAAGAAGTCACAAATGGCATTGCATCCGTATTGGTCTTTGTTGGCACCAAAGGCCAACACTTGCCACAAGAGCATCATTGATAAACTAAAATGTCCATCGAAGGTCTCACGCTAGTTGTGGCCATCAAAGATAACCGCTCTGATGTGTATCTTGTCCAACACAAGTGGCACACATGCCCTTTCCAAGTCTTTTGAAGTCCACCACATGACCACATGTCCGTGAAAAAGGCCAGCAAATATCTCCTCCCTCTCTTACACCCAAATGTTCTCTCACTTTGTCTTATGCAATGGAATACCTCCATTA
>SZWC01020652.1:5826-20791 GCA_023375785.1 Penium margaritaceum
CCCCTTCTGCACACCTCCCCCTCCCCATCCTTTGCCCTTTTCCCACTTTGTTCTGTAATCTTGACCTTCATTTCACACTTTTGGAGTAGCCTCACACTTGCTCACCACTCGGTCAGCCTTGGTGCTGCAGAGTGACGCCAACCGAAGATATGTGTGCCTACCTTCGACGGTGATCAAGCTCTCGGAGCCCAGCAGCCGATCCATTGCCGTTCATCAGTGCCGCATGGAAGACTTTCACAGCAGCACTTCCAACTCTAAGCGTGTGTGGTCCAATGTGATAGACGTTGGCAGCCACAAGTTCATCGTGGCCTTTGACCTGTCAAGGAGGCCAACGAGTGACAAGGTCTGTGGCAATGGCGCACGTTCACTCGTGGCCTTATTCTTCACATCACCTTGTCCGCCCGTTCTTCCCCTTCTCCTACGTCTCGGGTTTTTTGGACAAACAGATGCTTGCTCGCTTTTTGTGATGTGCAGGTTAAACTCACTCTATTGATGAGGTTTGTAGTGAAGAAAGAGGAGGATGTCAGACCGCCTATCCACGGAGCTGTCTTTTTGACAAAGTTGAAGCTCGAAGTGAACGTAAGTTTGCTCTTCCACCTACTTCCAGCCACCCATTGGCCTGCTCTTCCTTCAATTGTTCAATTTGATTCTTTCTCTCATCCTTCCTTTGTGCTTCCATTTTCCATCATTCGCATGCAGGGGTCAACACTGATGGCACGGACCATGCAGTACACAGTGAGGGCAGGGAGCATGCCACTTCTCATCGCAGGTGTCCGTGAAGGGGACCCGGAGGGGCCGAACGTCATCACACTGATTGCGGATGTCACCGTCTCGTCAGTGGTCAGCCAACCTCTCGCTGCTGAAGTGACGGAGCAGAGAATAGCTGACACTGTGTAGCCAGAGCATTGCAATTCTCGGAAGGCCAAGCAGTGATTCTGTACAGTGGCATTCTTCGTGATTTGAGTGAAGTTGGATGTGATGTGAATTCTTTTTTGCTGCTTGAAATCTCCATGTCAGCTTTAGGGTGACCATTCCATGTCCATATGACACCGCCTACATTGCTATTGTACCCTTTGCATGCTTCCATGCTCAAGGCAATGGGGATAGATCGCGAGAGCAATCATGTCCGCACATAGCAATTTTGAACTTGAAACCATGTGATGTTGATGGAGTTGACTCGAAATGTTCACTACGAACAAGTAGAGCGCACATAACGATGGAGGGTAGAAGAGTGAGCTGATTGTGATGCGCCTGTACCTTGCCAAGGAAATGAAATGCATGCTCAACAAACACTAACCAATTTAAGGAGAGTGAGAGGTGTAGGGATTGAGCCAGTGCGTGATGACCACTACATCGCGTCTTCTCTGTGTAGGAGGCAAACTAGAGGCCACCTCTGAGGCTGCAGAGAGCCACGATGGCATGATGAGGTTTTTTTTTTCCAGAGAAATGTATTCCAGTGCAGCGAGGTCTTCTGCATTTGGAGGCGCTTCTACAGGGCCAGATGCACTCCTTGTATCACATGCTCAGCCCCCATTGGTTCAATTTCAGTGAGTATCAGTGAATCTCCTCGGAGAAAGGAGGGGACTTCTCACCCAAGGAGCTTTGGGCACTCCAAGGAGAGTGAACGTTGTGGGGCGGGCATGTGTGCGGCAACGTTTTGGCTCCGAGTGACTCCATTCTCAGCAGAGGACTGGGTGCACCTTTCGGCAGCTGACTTCCTTCTCCATCCGTAGCAATGGTGTAATCTTCCTACGGCTATGTGGAGACACTGTAGCCCCCACTTGATGGCTTTGACCTGCTAGGGTGACGCCCCTTGGCTTATTTGGGGCATATCACCCTGGTGCACTACGCCACAGAAGAGAAAATCATGGACATCTGCAGNCCTGGTATGGGAGACCATTGGTGGATTGGGGCACCAGCATTGGATCTTCCGTGCAGGAGCTGGCAGCCATGTATCTGGCCCGGAGATGATCCCAGACATCCAGTGGGGAGGGTGAGGTGAGCGGGGCATCCAGCGGGGTCCCCAGAGCAGTAGCGTCACTTGCACAGCGTATTTCCATGGCAGGTATGCAGGCTCAGTGCGTTGTCTTGTGTGGCTCTGTGATGGAGCATGACCAACACAATGCTGTCTGGTTTGCTAACCGCATGCATCCTTCTGAGCCCCCTTGGGCCCACGTGGTCTTTTCTCTGTTTGACTTTCACCATTTCTCTTCAGAGGACAAGGAAGATTGATCTTGCTCAGTTTGTTTTTGTCGCTTCCGCCATTTCGAGCCAGGGTGGCGGCTCCTTCCTTTTGCGGTATCAGACGTCTAATTGTGTCAAAAGAGCAATGAATAGAACAGGGGGAAAAACTCCAGGGGTTCAAGTGGCAATGGCCCAATTTTCATGAAGATTTCCTCTACAGTTGTACGCTGGATATGCCATGCACAGCGTGCATTAAAATGATTTTTTNAATTGTGGTGCTTGTGTTGGATCATTTGACTCGTGAAATTTGGGTCATCCCGGTGCCCCACTTGCATCCCAAATGCAGCCAGAAGTTTCTGGCAGCAATGGGGATCGGCCGCTGGGCTAAAACACTCGCAGCCCGCTTAACATCTTTCAAAATGACCTTTTGTTGTTACTAAATTCCATAAACCACATGATGTAGGTATGTTGTCTCAACATTTTACCTGTGGAGGATGGAAAGAGCATCATTCACACAATAAGAAGGACATCATATGAGACTGTAAGGTACATGATTGTTCAAAATTCATTGTTTAATGAAAAACACATGAATTCATCAAATTTATGAGAAAATTAATTCTTTGGAGGATCCATTAAAGATGTATGTAACAGGTTGACCTATACTGAGAGAAATTGTCAGGTGAAGAAAGTGGAGAATTGAAGTTTCAGCACATATTGTATCATCTGAAATCTGTCTAAGGTCGTTCTTCCTGTTTGTTTCCCCCAGCAGCACAAACATGTTTCCCTTTAGTTTTGGCACATGGTCTTCCCCTAATCGTTGTGGAAGCTACCTTTTGCATCGGATCTTGAACAGTAAGAAAATACATGGCAAGGAGAAGCTCACTTTGAAGGGAGGTGAGTCCAAATGGCCAACTCATTGACTGCATTTTGTTTTTTTTTTTTATTCCTTGTCTGGAATGCTTGGGCGCACCTCAGCCTTCTCTTTGGAAAGGACACAAAATAAAGGGAGAACATGCAAATTTTGGTGCACACTTTGCATATGCTCCTACGCATGTGAGAGATTTGACACAATCAGAGCCTCCAGACATAAAATCCCAAAAACTTCCAGAGTTGTAATGCATTTGCAACATGAGGATCATGTATGCAAGACTTCCTCACAACAACAGTGAATCAGGTATAAACCTGGAGAATATGGCAAGATTTTCTAGTTGACAATAAAATTATGTCAGAATTTGTAAGAGGATGAGGTATCCCAGCCATACTTGCAAGAGAGTTGAAAAAAATGGCAGGATCTGCAGAATAGCCAGAAAACTCCCCTGAGTTTTTTTGTGTGTGTTAAGTTTACCAAACCACTTTTTGATGTGTTTCAGAACTTCACAAGAAAAATCCAGCTGGCTGCTCAGGACCGACTTCCTCAACATTGGTGTTTACTATCAGTGTTTCTAACAAAGTAGTTGGACCGACTTCCTCAACATTGGTGTTTTCTATTCCGCTGGCCATCATCTGCAGTTCAAATTTCATCCAAAGGCTGAGCATGGAGTCATGGCGGTTGTGGTGGGAGAAAGTCACAAGGTGGCCCTCACGAAATGAAGTGCGGGTGTGAGCTAAACCACACTCGTGGAAAACACACACTCTACCACTCCCACTAGCACCAACACCAACATGAAAAGCACCAGCATCAGCACCAGTACCAGCAGCACAAGGGGAGGAGAAAAAGGTGGCTAATGCTATGCATCTCACAATGACACAGCAGAATGAGAAGGAGAGCCCCATGTTATCGTAGGCATCCATAACATCAGAATTTTCGTCATCAGCACCAGGAGGGGGAGCAAATAGTTCAGGAGCAACAACAGAAGTGGTAGCAGCCACGGCTTCAGCGGCACCATCTTCATCACTGCCAAAAGAAAGAATCCCTTCCTCCTTGTAGGACTCCCCTTCGTCCCCCGCCCTTTCCTCCTCCAGCACGGTCCCTCCATCATCCTCTCACACCCACCAAGATTCCTCATCTCCCCACAGGCCCTCCCGCTCCCTCCTCTTTACTTGGCCTCCTCCCCTCCCCACCATCCAGCCTGCCACCCTCCCCCTCCCCATCCTGCCCCACTCCCTCCTCTGCCTCTCAGAAGGGAATATCATTTTCCATTCCCTCTGTGCCCTCCTCAGCCGCCTCCACCACTTTGGCCCCCCTGCAACCTTCTGGTGCAACAAGATGCCCTGGTATGAGCCATGTGCCCCGTTCCCAGAATCTCCCCTTGCAGTAGACACACACTGGCTTGGCCATGATTAGGAGGGCCACAAACTGCTGCGACTTCTGATGCCACCGGCTCTCTTTCCATGATGAGATTTTGGGTAGTCCACTGTGGAATAGTCAAGCCCCAGGCACAATGGAGGAAAGATGGAGAATTCAGCCGGTGTTCGAAGAATTAACAGTAGCACAATGAGTCCTCAAAAAACCAACACCCAATACTACCCATGCAGTGTTCTGAGAAGATAATGCAAAAGATTACATTAGGAACTTCTGAAAGTTTTCAGCAAAACTCCTTCCTACAAAATTGAACCCTCGACCATGCGGCCCAGTGCATTGTACCCAACCACAAAAATCAAGGTAGAGACATTCAAGAACTGAAGTTGATAAACCCATGTGTCCCTGTATGATTGATGCATGGAGCTTACATCTTCCAGCTCATGAACAGCCCATCTTGATGTTCTGCCTGTTTGAAATTTTTTGGAAGCCTTTTATGCTTAGCTTTCATGCACATTGGCTATTTACCTGTTAGGGTCCACAATAGATCCAGTCCACGGATCTGGAGAGAATAAGAGATTCAGATTCAGGTTAACTGGAGATTCATATTTGAGGATAAGATCCATGTGATGGATCTGGATTGGCGGATCCGAATCCAGATTCATGGATCTTAATGGATCTTTGGATCTGTAATGCATCCATGCGTGAATGCATCGTGTTTTACATTGCATGTTTGGGAATCACTTTCACACATAATTTCCTAGCATGACTACATGTTTCCATTTCCAACATGTCATTTCATCTTTCCTCCCTTGGTGTCATGGACATAAGAAGCACTATTCCTTGTGAAATTGTGCATTTATATGACTATCTGCAGTCTGCTCATGTAGAGCATGACAACTGAACAAGCAAAATACTGTGCATACCAAATTCTCAATTGGACTGAGCATGCTAATGTAGCATGTGTACTGAGCATGAAACGAGCAGTTATGAGAATACCACCTGAGATGACTGATTAAGCACGTCCAATGATTTTGCACATGGCTCATGTCAATCTAGCAGGCTGGGTCAATGGCACTGGAGGAGAAAGGGAGAAACAAAATTCATTAATCAAAGAAGAAATGATTAGGGAAATGTTTTTCAAATCACCTCTTAGATATCATGATCTCCCGCCTCTCCATCGTCTCTTCCATCCTCTGTAAGATCCATGCTCTCATCCTCCTTGTTCACAAACAGGGACAACACCTCTAGCTCCTCTGCTGCAACTCCAGCCAGGTTTGAAGCCCTAGCCTTGCTCCACAACTTGTTTCTCCATGTCTCCCCGTCCTCAAACTCCTTAGCCACCACTCCGTATCAGCTCACTGTGAAGTCACAGCAAATGACGCCTCATTGATCCATGAATTCATCGTCAGTCGATTCTCCACCGTTAGATACGCCAAAGAGTATCTGAAGTCGGTCATGACGTGCCTTTCAAGTGAAAAAAAGGCATTCAGATGGTGTGGATGTGCCAGGCATGAAAAAAGAATTCATGGCAGCAAGAACAAACTTGGGGAACTTGCACTGCAGCTTGAGCTTCTTGTAGTGCTTCAGGATCTGAAACTTGGGGCTTTTTTGTCTACATCTTGCCACACTGCTCCACATCCTCCTCCAAAGAGGAGAAATTTTGTGCCTGTGCTTGGGGGGTTCATGAACCTTGCGAAGTCAATCATGGGTTCAGGAAGAGTAGCTTCAAGTAGTTTATTTTCCTCTCTCAACTGTTGCTGAGGACAAGTGGGCAACTGGCGGCCAGATGCAGTTTCAGCAGCAGATGCAGCTACAATTGATGCACTAGCAGCTGATGTTGTAGCTTCAGCTGATGTTTTTCCATCTGCAGCTGTTGAAGGTGATGCCATCTCCTGGCTTTGTCGGCTGAGACCCACACATAGAAGAGCAAGCAGAGGAAGTTGCAGCTGCTGGTGCCGCTGCTTCCGCACACTGCTCCTCCACCTGTACATAATACGGATGGAGTAGCTGCAAGACTTTGATGTGGAGCTCGGCCACAGAGGGGATGCCCATGAGCTGGTGGGTGTGCTCATGGAAAGAAAACCAAAAGCGGGGATCTTCTGCAGTGGCAAGCACATGCTGCTCACTCAGCAGGCACACATACTTTTGCATCTTCCTATGTGAATTGCTCAAACCTTTGTGGATGCCCACAAGCAGCTGCTTTTTTTTTTCAACCTGTTTGCAGTGCCCCTCCCCCTGCTCTTTTCTTTGGCAGCCAGAGCTTTCACATGCCACCCATGCAACTTGCCCAACATCAAATGAAAAACGGAATGAAGAGGCTCAACGTGGGATACTTGGAGCTGCTGACATCATCTGTGGAGGACTTTAACGACGTGAAGATGAGTTTCAGCAGCGCAATCAGAGTCCACTTCTGAAAAAATGGGCTTCAGCTGCTCCACGTCCTGGCCATACCCATCCAGACAGGCCGGTAGGATGGGGTTCAAATTCATTACCCGTGCCGTCATGACTAAATTCAAGTTCCCCCTAGTCTCTGTAACAAGGTGCATCAAATGATATGTGATGCCAGTTTCTGTGGCGGTGTTGATGCGGCTGTGCTAATGTGGATTGGAATGTGTTGCAAACAGAGCAATGGAACTCGCTACAGCCTGGATCTTCATCAATCTGTTCACAGTAAGATTCATGATGTGTCCACGGACGTTCCCCTCCTCCTCCATAGAGCAGTCTGAGGGAGTGATGTGGTTATCGATCATGGGGTCGTTTGTACTATCATTGTCATGGTTCAAACCTTATCCCACAGACCCCCTGAATTCAGAGTAGAGGAAATTATTTCACACAGGTTCACAACAGTGGGCACTTCAGGAACTGCAGAGAGGACAGCCATGGTTTTTAGCTCCCAATTATCATCAATCCAATGAGCGGTCACTAAGGCTGCACACCGAATCCGGTTTGCGAATCTTAGGCTGGATTTGGATTCGTGAGACCGAATCCAGGCCTGGATTTGGATTCGCGGATCTGAGACCCGGACTCACGAATCCTCCTGGATTCGTGAGTCCTGCGAATCCAGTGGGAATTGCTCACTAGCTGTTGCTAGCAAAGTTTCCAAACCATGGATCGGAACTGCCATGAGAGGATGGAAGAAAGCAACCTCGTTATACAGTTTGTCAATCTCGGCTGACGAGGAGAATGTGCAGCGAGGTTGTTCATGGCAGTGCGCATCCTTGGCATGTCTAGAGCACAACACGTGGATAGTGCCACGTGGTGTTTTCTTTTTGCCAGTTTGCTTTGGGGACAGAACGCTGGGACATGGACAAAAATTCTTTGGTACCTTCTCATGGCGGACTTATCAGTAATTGTGGAGTGCTACAATTTTCTGTGCACCCCTCGTGCAATGGTTGTGCGCTTGAAAAAAGTTTGCACTGGAAATCCCATGAGGCATTGCATGCTGGTACTCCAAAAGCAAGGCCCTTTCTATTCTCATTGCAATCCCTTGTACAAAGAGAGAGAAATAGTGGTATGATCATTTAAAAGCCTTCGGATTGTCCAATGGCACAGACAGTGGGAAACGGGTTCGTAAAGAGAAAATCCTTTGTCCATTCTGTACAATTGTGTATGCTCACAACTTCAGTCATGTGAATATTGTATAAAGAGAAAGATGTGTCTCCCCACGATGGAAAGCTTTGCACAATCAAGGCCGTAGATGATGTTGTGTTTTCTCATATCACCAACTATCATACCTACGAACCACGAATTGCAAAAACTCAACCTTCATAGTACAAGGAGTGAAACAATAAATTGCTCAGGAAACAGCACTGTTCTGCATGCTCGCAAGCACGTGACAAGTTTCTGAACGTACACAAGAGGTTGGTACACAAGAGGTTCATCCTGACAGAAAACACGCTGTGCACTGTCAGGCTGTGACGCAACCAAACCTGACTGGCACTCGCATGGCCATGCGAATGGTCAAAGGATTTCCATCGAACACTGGCATAGCCTCAGCGAGAAGGCCTGTGATCATCGCAGAACTCCAGAACACGTCCAATTCAG
Source organism: Penium margaritaceum (assembly GCA_023375785.1). Taxonomy (NCBI): domain Eukaryota; kingdom Viridiplantae; phylum Streptophyta; class Zygnematophyceae; order Desmidiales; family Peniaceae; genus Penium; species Penium margaritaceum. The sequence goes on from SZWC01020652.1 coordinate 14,297, forward strand.
GCCACACACGTGTCATGAGTGTGCAAGCTCATACATACTTGGAACATGCATAGTGGGAGCTCTGGTCGTTTCGACAAACGGCGACCTGGAGGTCCGGAGCTTTGAAACTTCGGATCTCAAGATTGCCGCTCGGCAGTCTGAGCAGCGGATATGAACCTCCAAGTGAAGGAATTTTTTTGTCCCTCCCTCCTCCCCCCCTCTCCCCCCCTCTCCCCAGGATTCTATTCTGGATTCCCGAATCCCGAAATGAGACCCATCCTCGTGAATCCGGATCCGGATTCGGGATTCGTGAATTGGATTCACAAATCCTTGGATTTGTGTGCAGCCTTAGCGGTCATGCCCAGGTTCTTCATACGATTCTTGCCCTTCCATCCCTGAGTTGTAAAGCTGATGCCACTTGTTACATCTGCAATCATGGTCTTGGTGTGTGCGCAAAGAGCTGCTGTGGCGATGCCGATCTGCCGTGAGATGGTCATGCGGCCGGGTAGTGTTCCTGCAGGGCTTGCGTGCCAGAACGCCTTCTACACCCACGTGGACTCCATGGCAAGGAAGTACATTGTTTATTTTATTTTTTGCTTTAAGATTTACGTCCGGAAGTTCATATGTAGGAATCCAACGGCTGGCAGCCCCAGGGCCCCATTCTTATCGTGGCGAAGGGAGGTCTCCGTCGGCAAAAACCTCTTCTCCGGTGGAGATTGATTTCGTCGATCAATAGCTCTCCTGGAATTGTAGGAAGCCGGGACACATCTTGTGAGACTATCCGAAATGACATCAACAGGCCAAAAACAAGGGGAAGTCACAGAGAAAGAATGAGCAGTCAAAAAATGGCAAAGGGCAGGAGTAAACGACGAGGCTCATGTCTGGTCGAAAAAATGTAAGCTGACCAGTTGTCTATCTGAGTGGCTCACATCGCTGCAAACAAGGACTCCTAAGATTGCAAATTTTGACAAGTGCAAGGATGATCAACCGTCGGTACTGCTACGAGTACAACTAAGGGGTTGTGAAAATTGCAAAAGAGTACGGGCTCCATTGAAAGGAGGAGCTTTTCACAGCTTTGTAGGCAATGGCATGGTTCAAAAGCTAGGTTTGTGTGTATAAATGGGGTTGTGTGAAGGATAAACCGTCCATGATTGACTGTAGATCCGTCAACTTTGCAAACCTCTCCGACTACAAATTGGAGATCTGCACAATGTAAGAGTCTGGAACTTGTCCAATGAGCGACCACAAATTCATCCTCAGACAAGATTTCATGTACCGGCACAATCCGCAAGCGGACTGGAGCAGCAGATTGGTCTACTCTAGCATTAATGGTGGATAACAACATATGCCTCTGGTCGAGCAAAGAGTTGCAACAGCCGCATAACACCAGCTGATATATTTGGACGTGGCCAAGAGATAACTTCCATGCGGAGCTCAAGCCTGGCTGATCCACGCGGAGAAATGGGAAGTAAAAGAAGTCGCAGCAGCCAAGGCTAATACATCGGCCTTGACACCAGAAACGTTTGCAGCCATCCCAAAGGGCTTTGCGCCATTTGTCGAGGAATTTGAAGGGAGGTTTTCCCGATAAACTGCCTTGAGAGTTGCATCTGTAACAAAAACATCAATCACCAGATAGACCTGAAGGAAGCTGACTGATGATGAAAGGGACCTATCGGATGAGCGACCGCAAGCTGACTGAACTCAAGAAGCAAGTAGACGAGATGCTCAATTAGGGTTTCATCATACCCTCTATGTCACCCTATGCGGCACCTGTATGTTTTGTGAAAACAAAAACTGGAGAGCTGCGTGGACTGCCTAGCATCGAACAAAATCACCATCAAGAACCGATACTCTCTTCCGCGAACAGACGAGATTTCTTTACCAACTCCGATTTTTTAGCAAAATCATTTTATACAGCGGCTATCATCACACCTGCATAACTGATAAGGACGTCAAAAATACAGCATTCCACGACAAGAACTTCAAGTTCACACTCATGCTGTTTCATGGCATCGATGAACAATTTCATTTGCCCGTACCTCAACGACTTTGTTGTCGTGCATCTCGACGTCATCATGGTGTACACTCGCACCTGGGAGGAGCACAATGGACACCTTTGGAAGGTTCTTGAGACTTAAAAAAGAGAGAAATTATTCAGAAAACTCTCATATTGTAACTTCTGTCACTGTTCGACTGAGTTTTTGGGCCACATCATCGACAGCGGACGGATCACTCTGGACCAGAAGAAGGTGGAGGCGGTGGCTGATTGGCCGACGCAGACCAATGCTTGGGACGTGCAATTATTCTTTGGCTTCTGAAACTACCATGGTCGGTTCAAAATGGAGTACACCTCAGTGTCGGCGCCTCTCTCGAATCTCACTCGTAAAGCCACCAAGTGGAACTTGGGGGATAACGAACAAGAAATGTTGAAACGTTTTAGAATCACACTCACCTCGGCACCAACCTTGCATTTGGCAGATCCAATGGTGAACGACATCATGGCCACCAACGCATCCAATCGAGCAATCAGAGAAATTCTCCTCCAAAAAACGAACCAGCCACGTACATCTCCCAAAAGACTATGCAGGCCGGAACTCAACTACGCTGGCTGGAACTCAATTACGCGGTGCATAAGAAAGAAATACCTGTAGTTGTGCACACCTTCAAAACGAGGTGGTGCTGACAATGCATCGTACCGCAACGACCATCACGCACTGAAACGTCTCAAGAATCAGCCGAATCTGAGCTGTCAGTAAACTCAATGGACGGAGTTCCTAGAGTCTAACTTTGACTATGGCATGGAGTACCTACCTGGAAAGACCAATCCAACGGATGCTCTGAGTCGGTGACCAAATCTCATGGCCAAGATCAACACGTTACTCGTCAAACAAGACTTGCACCTCACGAGACTTTTTGCAAAAGGTTACGAGGAGTTTGGTGGGTACAAAAAAACTAAGTTCTGGTTCGACGACCCCTACTGGCGACGGTGATTTACACGCTAGGTGATCATACCACCAAACTAGGAACTACAAAGAATTCTATAGGAGGAATTCCAGGACACTGGTCCGTGTGGATACTCTGGCAAGGAAAAGATGCTGAAGAAGTTGGCAAAGTAATACTGGTGGGACAATATGCATATCGATGTGGCAGTCTTCTATAAATCGTGTGATACTTGTCAAAGGCACAAATCTTGTCGCACAAGACCACCAGGACTACTCCAACCACTCCCTGTCGCAACGGAGCCGTGGGTCAACATTTGCATCGACTTGGAAACGGAATTACCTGCCACCTTCAAGGGCTACGACGCCATTCTCATGGTGGTGGACAGATTTTCAAAAATTACGCACTCCATCTCGATGACGACCACTGTCACTACAGAAGGGACAACAAGGTTACTCTTTAACCAGAGCATTCGGCTGCACGACGTGCCACGTACCATCATCAGCGACAGGGACGACTGCTTCACAAGCAGGTTTTTTTTTTTTAATTGATGACGTGTTACGGCACTCGGATCCAGCTTTCGATGGCGTTCCATCCTCAAACTGAGCAAACTAATCAGGTGCTCGAACAACTTCTTTGCACCTGATGCAAGCTACACGTCACTGATTGGGCAGCCAAACTACCAAACGCCAAAATCGCATACAACTCTGCCACTTCCACTGCAATGGGCAAAATTTCATTCAGAGTGGTCTTTGGCAAAATTCCTGCCACACAGGTGGGACTGCAGAGCTTGAGCAACATTCCTGTGGTGGACATCCACCATAGGGATGTATCCAGCGTTCAGGAGGAAACACGTCATATCCTTACAAAAACACAAGCAGTCATGAAGCGAGCAGCTGACCAAAATTGCAGCAATAAGTTGCAAAAGGGAAGGACTTTGAAAAACTCAAATTGAATTGATTGGGACCGTTTGACATCGAGCAAATGCAAAACCCTGTTGTCGCGCACCTCTGCTTACCTGACAGCATGGCAATCCATCTCATCTTCCATAGCAACAAGCTCAAGCACTACATCAAACCCAACACAAACTCTCCCGGCAAAAACATCGTGCCTCCGTCTCCTATGCATGTGAACAGGGATACAGAGTACGTGAGTAAAGACAACCACAAAAATTAACATCGTAAAAAGAAAACAGAGTATCTGGTCAAGTGGCACGGCTACAACGTGCACGACAGCTGGGAGCGCTACGGCAACCTCCAGGACGGTGATCATCTGATCTACGTGATCACCCGGACTAGTGCTTTAATTCCAATACTGATCTATGTGATCGTCCGGACTATTGCTTGAACGCCATCCAAAAGTCAACAAAATAGCATCGAGATGTCGATACGAATTTCAATGCTTCTATGGATCATTCTGGAAAGTGGTTGAAGTAGTTAGAACCTTTTCGAACATCGGAGGTTGGAGCAGGTGGCCAAAATTCCCTCCGCCGATTGGCATCGATTTCTTGAGGTGGACGCCCAGTGGGCCACGAATGGAAAGATAGAAATTCCCACTCATGGATTTTAGGAACTTGTGTACGTCAGTGACGTAACACTTTCCCCCCCTTTTAGCTGCAACATCTCAGCGCATAAGTTCACTGAGGCTGGTGGCAACGATAGTAACCGTAGATCAGATGATCGACATTCTGGAGGTTACCATAGGGCTCCCAGCTGTTGTGCACGTTGTAGACGTGCCACTTGACCAGATACTCTGTTTTCTTTTTACGATGTTAATTTTTGTGGTTGTCTTTACTCATGTAATCTGTATCCCCGTCCACCTGCATAGGAGACGGAGGCACAACGTTTTTGCCCAGGGAGTTTGTGCTGGATTCGATGTAGTGCTTGAGCTTGTTGCTATGGAAGACTCGATGGATCGCCATGGTGTTAGGTAGGCGGAGGCGCACGAAAACAGGGGTTTGAATTTTCTCGATGTCAAACGGTCCCAATCAATGAGATTTGAGTTTTTCAAAGTCCTTCCCTTTCGCAAGTTATCGCTGCAATTTCAGTCAGCTGCTCGCTTCATGACTGCTTGTGTGTTTGCAAGGATATGGCGTGTATCCTCCCAAACGCTGGAGAAATCCCAACGGTGGATACCGACCACAGGAATGTTGCTCAAGCTCTGCGGTCCCGCCTGTGTGGCGGGAAGTCTGCCAAAGACCACTTTGAATGAAATTTTTCCCATTGCAGTGGAAGTGGCAGAGTTGTATACAATTTTGATGTTTTGTAGTTTGGCTGCCCAATCAGTGACGTGTAGCTTGCATTAGGTGCAAAGAAGTTGTTCGAGCACCTGATTAGTTTGCTCAGTTTGAGGATGGAACACCATCGATAGCAAGATCCGAGTGCAACCATCTCAGTATTGGCATTCAAGCACTAGTCCGGGCGATGAGCAAGCTGCTTGTCACAGAAGGCAAGTCCGCCATGCAAGAAGCTGAACGGATTTTTGGGCAATTTTTTAAGTGATTTTTTAAATAAATTCCGGTCAGTGGCTAGGAGACCAGAATAGAATAATGGGAATGTCCAGAAACACAAACAATTATTTTTCCAAATTTAGGTGGGAGTATGGAATGCCTCATTGTGATACTCGTCCTTGTATACCTGGGCTCGAGTTGATCAACACTTTGTCATTGACGTACACTTACTGCTTGATTACAACTTGTCAATTCTTCCCATTTCCTTGAATCGTCTACTGATTTGCACCTTATCCATGTGAGCCCTATGTATCCCTATGTTTCACTTGGCATACCATACAAGGAGGTAGGTGACTCAAGCCAGTGGATAACTGTACTTCTTCATGAGAAAAGTGGGTAATGTGGCAAGATCAGGCTCCAAACGTGTGTAAATGGTAATCGGTGAAAACTTTGATTCCCTCCTGTTTCGGTGAAAATGCCAATTCTTCCCTGGTTTGTCACCCGTGACCCTCATATACCCCTCCGTCAGAACAATAAGCCCCATCCGCCCCTCCGTTGGAACAATAAGCCCCATCCGCCCCTCTGTCGGAACAATAAGCCCCATCCGACCCTGCCCCACAACGATAAGCCTCATCCACCCCTGCCTCTGAAAAAAAAGCCCCATATACCCCTTGGCTCACATTTGAGGTCGCACCGTCGAAAACCACGGAATACAAGCCAAGTATACCCAATATGTAGGGTGTGCATGTTGACGTTGATCGGAACGGAACCCTGTCCGAAACACTTTCTGCCGACCATAAATACCTCAGTCCGGGCAGAGGCTCGGCAAGGTACTCGTGAATGCACCTCCCTACTTGGGTGTGCGTTCGGCCGCACATGACGGGTCCAAAAGTCGAGTGATGCTATTCAAATCCACGAAGCGGTTCGGGCTATATTCATCTCGTTTGCGCTGTCAAACCCGTAAGCATGCTATGCATACAAAATGGTTTTGACTGCAATCGATTACCTCCTCCCTTGCGCACTGACGAGTACTTTGCAAACCATCTATCGACATGTCCCATGTTCAAGATACGCGTCTGCTGCCACTGTTGCAGCTCTGGTTGGGTCGTCCAGAGCCATTGCACGGT
>SZWC01020653.1:0-40555 GCA_023375785.1 Penium margaritaceum
ACTACTCCGCAACCAGTTTGCACCACTCCGCAACAAGTTCACAGCACTCTGCAACCAGTTCGCACCACTCCGCAACCAGTTCGCACCACTCCGCAACCGGTTCGCACCACTCCGCAACCGGTTCGCACCACTCCGCAACTAGTTCGCACCACTCCGCAACCAGTTCGCACCACTCCTCAACCAGTTCGTAACTCTCCGCAACCAGTTCGCACCACTCCGCAACCAGTTGGAACCACTCCGCAACCAGCTCGCACCACTCCATAACCAGTTCGCACCAATCCGCAACCAGATCGCATTACTCCGAAACCAATTTGCACCACTCCGCAACCAGTTCGCACCACGCCGCAACCAGCTCACACAACTTAGCAACCAGTTTGTACCACTCCGCAACCAGTTCGCAACACTCTGGAATCAGTTCGCACCACTGTGTAACCAGTTCGCACCACTCCGCAACCAGTTGGCACCACTCCGCAACCAGTTCGCACCACTCTGCAACCAGTTGGCACCACTCCGCAACCAGTTCGCACAACTCCGTAGCCAGTTCGCACTACACCGCAACCAGTTCGCACCAGTCCGCAACCAGTTCGCACGACACCACAACCAGTTCGGACCACTCCGCAACCAGTTCGGACCACTCCGCAACCAGTTCGGACCACTCCGCAACCAGTTCGGACCACTCCGCAACCAGTTCGGACCACTCCGCAACCAGTTCGGACCACTCCGCAACCAGTTCGGACCACTCCGCAACCAGTTCGGACCACTCCGCAACCAGTTCGGACCACTCCGCAACCAGTTCGGACCACTCCGCAACCAGTTCGGACCACTCCGCAACCAGTTCGGACCACTCCGCAACCAGTTCGGACCACTCCGCAACCAGTTCGGACCACTCCGCAACCAGTTCGGACCACTCCGCAACCAGTTCGGACCACTCCGCAACCAGTTCGGACCACTCCGCAACCAGTTCGGACCACTCCGCAACCAGTTCGGACCACTCCGCAACCAGTTCGGACCACTCCGCAACCAGTTCGGACCACTCCGCAACCAGTTCGGACCACTCCGCAACCAGTTCGGACCACTCCGCAACCAGTTCGGACCACTCCGCAACCAGTTCGGACCACTCCGCAACCAGTTCGGACCACTCCGCAACCAGTTCGGACCACTCCGCAACCAGTTCGGACCACTCCGCAACCAGTTCGGACCACTCCGCAACCAGTTCGGACCACTCCGCAACCAGTTCGGACCACTCCGCAACCAGTTCGGACCACTCCGCAACCAGTTCGGACCACTCCGCAACCAGTTCGGACCACTCCGCAACCAGTTCGGACCACTCCGCAACCAGTTCGGACCACTCCGCAACCAGTTCGGACCACTCCGCAACCAGTTCGGACCACTCCGCAACCAGTTCGGACCACTCCGCAACCAGTTCGGACCACTCCGCAACCAGTTCGGACCACTCCGCAACCAGTTCGGACCACTCCGCAACCAGTTCGGACCACTCCGCAACCAGTTCGGACCACTCCGCAACCAGTTCGGACCACTCCGCAACCAGTTCGGACCACTCCGCAACCAGTTCGGACCACTCCGCAACCAGTTCGGACCACTCCGCAACCAGTTCGGACCACTCCGCAACCAGTTCGGACCACTCCGCAACCAGTTCGGACCACTCCGCAACCAGTTCGGACCACTCCGCAACCAGTTCGGACCACTCCGCAACCAGTTCGGACCACTCCGCAACCAGTTCGGACCACTCCGCAACCAGTTCGGACCACTCCGCAACCAGTTCGGACCACTCCGCAACCAGTTCGGACCACTCCGCAACCAGTTCGCACCACTCCGCAACCAGTTCGCACCACTCCACAACCAGTTCGCACCACTCCGCAACCAGTTTGCACCACTCCGCAACCAGTTCGTACCACTCCGCAACCAGTTCACACCACTCTGGAACACGTTCTCACCACTCCGCAACCAGTTTGCACCACTCCGCAACGAGTTCGCAGCACTCCGCAACCAATTTGCAAAAATCTGTAACCAGTCGGAACCACTCCGCAACCAGTTCGCACCAATCTGCAACCAGTTCCCACCACCCGGCTACCAGTTCGCACCACTCCGCAACCACTTCCCACCACTCTGCAACTAGTTCGCACCACTCCGCAACCAGTTCACACCACTTCGCAACCAGTTCGCACCACTCCGCAACCAGTTCGCACCACTCCGCAACCAATTGGCACCACTCCGCAACCAGTTCGCACCACTCCGCAACTCGTTCGCACCTCTCCGCAACCAGTTCGCACCATTCCGCAACCAAGTCATACCACTCTGTAACCAGTTCGCACCACTCCGCAACCAGTTTGCACCACTCCGCAACCCGTTCCCACCACTCCGGAACCAGTTCGCACCAGTCCTCAACCAGTTTGCACCACTCCGCAACCAGTTCGCACCACTCAGCAACCAGTTCGCACCATTCCGCAACCAGTTCGCACCACTCGGCAACCAGTTCGCACCACTCAGCAACCAGTTCGCAACACTCCGGAATCAGTTCGCACCACTCCGCAACCAGTTCGCACCACTCCGCAACCAGTTGGCACCACTCTGCAACCAGTTCGCACAACTCCGCAACCAGTTCGCACCACTCCGCAACCAGTTCGCACCACTCCACAGCCAGTTCGCACCACTCCGCAACCGGTTCGCACCACTCCGCAACCAGTTCGCACCACCCCGCAACCAGTTCGCACCACTCCGCAACCTGTTCGCACTACTCCGCAACCAGTTCGCACCACTCCGCAACCAGGTCGCACCACTCCGCAACCAGTTCGCACCACTCTGCAGCCGGTTCGCACCACTCCGCATCCAGTTTGCACCACTCCGCAACCAGTTCGCACCAGTCCGCAACCAGTTCGCACCACTCCGCAACCAGGTCGCACCACTCCGCAACCAGTTCGCACCACTCTGCAACCAGTTCACACCACTCCGCAACCAGTTTGCACCACTCCGCAACCAGTTCGCACAAGTCCGCAACCAGTTCGCACCAATCCACATCCAGTTCGCACAACTCCGCAACCAGTTCACACCACTCCGCAACCACTTCGCACCACTCCGCAACCAGTTTATACCACTCCGCAACCGGTTTGCACCACTCCACATCCAGTTCGCACCACCCCGAAACCAGTTCACACCACACCGGAAGCTGTTCGTACCACTCCGCAACCACTTCACACCACTCTGCAACCCGTTCGCACCACTCTTCAACCAGTTTGACCACACTGCAACCAGTTCGCACAACTCCGCAACCAGTTCGCACAGCTCCGCAACCAGTTTGCACCACTCCACAACCAGTTCGCACCACTCCGCAACCAGTTTGCACCACTCCGCTACCAGTTCACACCACTCGGCAACCAGTTCGCACCACTCGGCAACCAGTTCGCACCACTCTGCAACCAGTTCACACCACTCCGCAACCAGTTCACACCACTCTGCAACCCGTTCGCACGACTCTGCGACCAGTTCGCACCAATCCGCGACCAGTTCGCACCACTCCGCGACCAGCTCGCACCACTCCGCAGCCAGTTCGCACCACTCCGCAGCCAGTTCGCACCACTCCGCAACCAGTTCGCACCACACCGCAACCAGTTCGCACCACTCCGCAACCAGTTCGGACCACTCCCCAACCAGTCCGCACCACTCCGCAGCCAGTTCGCACCACTCCGCAACCAGTTCGCACCACACCGCAACCAGTTCGCACCACTCCGCAACCAGTTCGGACCACTCCCCAACCAGTCCGCACCACTCCGCAGCCAGTTCACACCACTCCGTAACCAGTTCGCACAACTCCGCAACCAGTTCGCACCACTCCGCAACCAGTTGGCACAACTCCCCAACCAGTTCGCACCACTCTGCAGCAAGTTCGCACCACTCCGCAACCTGTTCGCACCACTCCGCAACCAGTACAAACCACCCCGCAACCAGATCGCACTACTCTGCAACCAGTTTGACCACTCTGCAACCGGTTCGCACAACGCCGCAACCAGTTCGCACAACTCCGCAACCGGTTCGCACCACTCTGCAACCAGTTCACACCACTCTGCAACCAGTTTGCACCAATCCGCTACCAGTTCGCACCACTCGGCAACCAGTTCGCACCACTCCGCAACCAGTTCGCAGCACTCCACAGCCAGTTTGAACCACTCCGCAACCAGTTCGCACCACGCCGCAACCATTTCGCACCATGCCGCAACCAGTTCGCACCACGCCGCAACCAGTTCGCACCACTCCGCAACCATTTCACACCACTCCACAACCAGTTCGCACCACTCCGCAACCAGTTCGCACCACTCCACAACCAGTTCGTACCACTCCGCAACCAGTTCACACCACTCTGGAACAAGTTCTAACCACTCCGCAACCAGTTTGCACCACTCCGCAACTAGTTCGCACCACTCCGCAACCAATTTGCACCAATCTGTAACCAGTTGGAACCACTCGGCAACCAGTTCGCACCACACTGCAACCAGTTCCCACCCCCCAGCTACCAGTTCGCACCATTCCGCAACCAGTACCCACCACTCTGCAACCAGTTCGCACCACTCCGCAACCAGTTCACACCACTCCGCAACCAGTTCGCACCACTCCGCAACCAGTTCGCACCACTCCGCAACCAGTTGGCACCACTCCGCAACCAGTTTGCACCACTCGGCAACGCGTTCGTACCTGTCGGCAACCAGTTCGCACCATTCCGCAACCAAGTCATACCACTCCGTAACCAGTTTGCACCACTCCGCAACCAGTTTGCACCACTCCAAAACCCGTTCGCACCACTCCGGAACCAGTTCGTACCACTCCGCAACCAGTTTGCACCACTCCGCAACTAGTTCGCACCACTCCGCAACCAGTTCGCACCACTCCGCAACCAGTTCGCACCACTCGGCAACCAGTTCGCACCACTCTGCAACCAGTTCGCAACACTCCGGAATCAGTTCGCACCATTCCGCAACCAGTTCGCACCACTCCGCACCCAGTGCGCACCACTCCGCAACCAGTGCGCACCACTCCACAACCAGTTCGCACCACTCTGCAACCAGTTCGCACCACGCCGCAACCAGTTCGCACCACGCTGCAACCAGTTCGCACCACGCCGCAACCAGTTCGCACCACGCTGCAACCAGTTCGCACCACGCCGCAACCAGTTCGCACCACGCTGCAACCAGTTCGCACCACGCCGCAACCAGTTCGCACCACGCTGCAACCAGTTCGCACCACGCCGCAACCAGTTCGCACCACGCTGCAACCAGTTCGCACCACGCCGCAACCAGTTCGCACCACGCTGCAACCAGTTCGCACCACGCCGCAACCAGTTCGCACCACGCTGCAACCAGTTCGCACCACGCCGCAACCAGTTCGCACCACGCTGCAACCAGTTCGCACCACGCCGCAACCAGTTCGCACCACGCTGCAACCAGTTCGCACCACGCCGCAACCAGTTCGCACCACGCTGCAACCAGTTCGCACCACGCCGCAACCAGTTCGCACCACGCTGCAACCAGTTCGCACCACGCCGCAACCAGTTCGCACCACGCTGCAACCAGTTCGCACCACGCCGCAACCAGTTCGCACCACGCTGCAACCAGTTCGCACCACGCCGCAACCAGTTCGCACCACGCTGCAACCAGTTCGCACCACGCCGCAACCAGTTCGCACCACGCTGCAACCAGTTCGCACCACGCCGCAACCAGTTCGCACCACGCTGCAACCAGTTCGCACCACGCCGCAACCAGTTCGCACCACGCTGCAACCAGTTCGCACCACGCCGCAACCAGTTCGCACCACGCTGCAACCAGTTCGCACCACGCCGCAACCAGTTCGCACCACGCTGCAACCAGTTCGCACCACGCCGCAACCAGTTCGCACCACGCTGCAACCAGTTCGCACCACGCCGCAACCAGTTCGCACCACGCTGCAACCAGTTCGCACCACGCCGCAACCAGTTCGCACCACGCTGCAACCAGTTCGCACCACGCCGCAACCAGTTCGCACCACGCTGCAACCAGTTCGCACCACGCCGCAACCAGTTCGCACCACGCTGCAACCAGTTCGCACCACGCCGCAACCAGTTCGCACCACGCTGCAACCAGTTCGCACCACGCCGCAACCAGTTCGCACCACGCTGCAACCAGTTCGCACCACGCCGCAACCAGTTCGCACCACGCTGCAACCAGTTCGCACCACGCCGCAACCAGTTCGCACCACGCTGCAACCAGTTCGCACCACGCCGCAACCAGTTCGCACCACGCTGCAACCAGTTCGCACCACGCCGCAACCAGTTCGCACCACGCTGCAACCAGTTCGCACCACGCCGCAACCAGTTCGCACCACGCTGCAACCAGTTCGCACCACGCCGCAACCAGTTCGCACCACGCTGCAACCAGTTCGCACCACGCCGCAACCAGTTCGCACCACGCTGCAACCAGTTCGCACCACGCCGCAACCAGTTCGCACCACGCTGCAACCAGTTCGCACCACGCCGCAACCAGTTCGCACCACGCTGCAACCAGTTCGCACCACGCCGCAACCAGTTCGCACCACGCTGCAACCAGTTCGCACCACGCCGCAACCAGTTCGCACCACGCTGCAACCAGTTCGCACCACGCCGCAACCAGTTCGCACCACGCTGCAACCAGTTCGCACCACGCCGCAACCAGTTCGCACCACGCTGCAACCAGTTCGCACCACGCCGCAACCAGTTCGCACCACGCTGCAACCAGTTCGCACCACGCCGCAACCAGTTCGCACCACGCTGCAACCAGTTCGCACCACGCCGCAACCAGTTCGCACCACGCTGCAACCAGTTCGCACCACGCCGCAACCAGTTCGCACCACGCTGCAACCAGTTCGCACCACGCCGCAACCAGTTCGCACCACGCTGCAACCAGTTCGCACCACGCCGCAACCAGTTCGCACCACGCTGCAACCAGTTCGCACCACGCCGCAACCAGTTCGCACCACGCTGCAACCAGTTCGCACCACGCCGCAACCAGTTCGCACCACGCTGCAACCAGTTCGCACCACGCCGCAACCAGTTCGCACCACGCTGCAACCAGTTCGCACCACGCCGCAACCAGTTCGCACCACGCTGCAACCAGTTCGCACCACGCCGCAACCAGTTCGCACCACGCTGCAACCAGTTCGCACCACGCCGCAACCAGTTCGCACCACGCTGCAACCAGTTCGCACCACGCCGCAACCAGTTCGCACCACGCTGCAACCAGTTCGCACCACGCCGCAACCAGTTCGCACCACGCTGCAACCAGTTCGCACCACGCCGCAACCAGTTCGCACCACGCTGCAACCAGTTCGCACCACGCCGCAACCAGTTCGCACCACGCTGCAACCAGTTCGCACCACGCCGCAACCAGTTCGCACCACGCTGCAACCAGTTCGCACCACGCCGCAACCAGTTCGCACCACGCTGCAACCAGTTCGCACCACGCCGCAACCAGTTCGCACCACGCTGCAACCAGTTCGCACCACGCCGCAACCAGTTCGCACCACGCTGCAACCAGTTCGCACCACGCCGCAACCAGTTCGCACCACGCTGCAACCAGTTCGCACCACGCCGCAACCAGTTCGCACCACGCTGCAACCAGTTCGCACCACGCCGCAACCAGTTCGCACCACGCTGCAACCAGTTCGCACCACGCCGCAACCAGTTCGCACCACGCTGCAACCAGTTCGCACCACGCCGCAACCAGTTCGCACCACGCTGCAACCAGTTCGCACCACGCCGCAACCAGTTCGCACCACGCTGCAACCAGTTCGCACCACGCCGCAACCAGTTCGCACCACGCTGCAACCAGTTCGCACCACGCCGCAACCAGTTCGCACCACGCTGCAACCAGTTCGCACCACGCCGCAACCAGTTCGCACCACGCTGCAACCAGTTCGCACCACGCCGCAACCAGTTCGCACCACGCTGCAACCAGTTCGCACCACGCCGCAACCAGTTCGCACCACGCTGCAACCAGTTCGCACCACGCCGCAACCAGTTCGCACCACGCTGCAACCAGTTCGCACCACGCCGCAACCAGTTCGCACCACGCTGCAACCAGTTCGCACCACGCCGCAACCAGTTCGCACCACGCTGCAACCAGTTCGCACCACGCCGCAACCAGTTCGCACCACGCTGCAACCAGTTCGCACCACGCCGCAACCAGTTCGCACCACGCTGCAACCAGTTCGCACCACGCCGCAACCAGTTCGCACCACGCTGCAACCAGTTCGCACCACGCCGCAACCAGTTCGCACCACGCTGCAACCAGTTCGCACCACGCCGCAACCAGTTCGCACCACGCTGCAACCAGTTCGCACCACGCCGCAACCAGTTCGCACCACGCTGCAACCAGTTCGCACCACGCCGCAACCAGTTCGCACCACGCTGCAACCAGTTCGCACCACGCCGCAACCAGTTCGCACCACGCTGCAACCAGTTCGCACCACGCCGCAACCAGTTCGCACCACGCTGCAACCAGTTCGCACCACGCCGCAACCAGTTCGCACCACGCTGCAACCAGTTCGCACCACGCCGCAACCAGTTCGCACCACGCTGCAACCAGTTCGCACCACGCCGCAACCAGTTCGCACCACGCTGCAACCAGTTCGCACCACGCCGCAACCAGTTCGCACCACGCTGCAACCAGTTCGCACCACGCCGCAACCAGTTCGCACCACGCTGCAACCAGTTCGCACCACGCCGCAACCAGTTCGCACCACGCTGCAACCAGTTCGCACCACGCCGCAACCAGTTCGCACCACGCTGCAACCAGTTCGCACCACGCCGCAACCAGTTCGCACCACGCTGCAACCAGTTCGCACCACGCCGCAACCAGTTCGCACCACGCTGCAACCAGTTCGCACCACGCCGCAACCAGTTCGCACCACGCTGCAACCAGTTCGCACCACGCCGCAACCAGTTCGCACCACGCTGCAACCAGTTCGCACCACGCCGCAACCAGTTCGCACCACGCTGCAACCAGTTCGCACCACGCCGCAACCAGTTCGCACCACGCTGCAACCAGTTCGCACCACGCCGCAACCAGTTCGCACCACTCCGCAACCAGATTGCAAAACTCCGCAACCAGTTCGCACCACTCCGCAACCAGTTCGCACCACTCCGCAACCCGTTAGCACCACTCCGTAACCAGTTCACACAACTCCGCAACCAGTTCGCACCACTCCGTAACCAGTTCGCACCACTCCGCAACCAGTTCGCACCACTCCGCAACCAGTTCGCACTTTTCGCAATCAGTTCCCACGCCGCCACAACCAGTTCGTACCACTTTGCAACCAGTTTGCACCACTGTGCAACCAGTTCGCACAACTCCGCAACCAGTTCACACCACTCCGCAACCAGTTCGCACCACTCCGCAACCAGTTCGCTCAAATCCGCAACCAGTTCACACCACTCCGCAAAACGTTCGCACCACTCTGCACCCAGTTCGCACCACTCCGCAACCAGTTCCCACCACTCCACAACCAGTTCGCACCACTCCGCAACCAGTTCGCACCTCTCCGCAACTAGTTCGCACCACTTCGCAACCACTTTGCACCACTCCGCAACCAGATCACACCACTCGGCAACCAGTTCGCACCACTCGGCAACAAGTTCGAACCACTCCGCAACCAGTTCGCACCACTCCGCAACGAGTTCGCACCACTATGCAACCAGTTCGCACCACTCCGCAACCCGTTCGCACCACTCCGCAACCAGTTTGCACCACTTCGCAACCATATCGCACCACTCTGCAACAAGTTCGCACCACTCCGCAACCAGTTCGCACCACTCCGAAACCAGTTCGCACCACTTCGCAACCAGTTCGCATCACTCCGCAACTAGTTCACATCACTCCGCAACCAGTTCGCACCACTCTGCAACCAGCTCTCACTACTCCGCAATCAGTTCGCACCACTCCGCAACCAGTTTGCACCACTCCGCAACCCGTTTGCACCACTCTGCAACCAGTTCGCACCACTACGCAACCTGTTCGCACTACTCCGCAACCAGTTCGTACCACTCCGCAACCAGTTTACACCACTCCGCAACCAGTTCGCATCACTCCGCAATCAGTTCGCACCACTCCGCAACCATTTCGCACCACTTCGCAACCAGGTCGCACCACTCCGCAACCAGGTCGCACCACTCCGCAAGCAGTTCCAACAACTCTGCAACCAGTTTTGACCACTCCGCAACCAGTTCGTACCACTCCGCAACCAGTTCACACCACTCCTCAACCAGTTCGCACCACTCCACAACCAGTTCATACCACTCCGCAACCAGTTCGAACCACTCCGCATTCAGTACGCACCACTCGGCAACCAGTACGCACCATTTCGCAACCAGTTCGCACCAATGCGCAACAAAGGTCGCACCACTCCGCAACAAGATCGAACCAATCCGCATCCAGGTCTCATAACTCCGCAACCTGTTCCCAACACTCCACAAGCAGTTCGCACCACTCCGCAACCAGTTCGTACCACTCCGCAACCACTTCGCACCACTCCGAAACCAGTTAGCGCAACTCCTCAACCAGTTCGCACCACTTCGAAACCAGTTCGCACCACTCCGTAACCAGTTCGCATCACCTCGCATTCAGTTCATACCACTCTGCAACCAGTTCGCACCACTCCGCAACCAGTTCGCACCACTCCGCAACCAGTTCGCACCACTCGGCAACCAGTTCGCACCACTCGGCAACCAGTTCGCACCACTCGGCAACCAGTTCGCACCACTCGGCAACCAGTTCGCACCACTCGGCAACCAGTTCGCACCACTCGGCAACCAGTTCGCACCACTCGGCAACCAGTTCGCACCACTCGGCAACCAGTTCGCACCACTCGGCAACCAGTTCGCACCACTCGGCAACCAGTTCGCACCACTCGGCAACCAGTTCGCACCACTCGGCAACCAGTTCGCACCACTCGGCAACCAGTTCGCACCACTCGGCAACCAGTTCGCACCACTCGGCAACCAGTTCGCACCACTCGGCAACCAGTTCGCACCACTCGGCAACCAGTTCGCACCACTCGGCAACCAGTTCGCACCACTCGGCAACCAGTTCGCACCACTCGGCAACCAGTTCGCACCACTCGGCAACCAGTTCGCACCACTCGGCAACCAGTTCGCACCACTCGGCAACCAGTTCGCACCACTCGGCAACCAGTTCGCACCACTCGGCAACCAGTTCGCACCACTCGGCA
The DNA here is from genome assembly GCA_023375785.1 of Penium margaritaceum. Lineage (NCBI taxonomy): Eukaryota > Viridiplantae > Streptophyta > Zygnematophyceae > Desmidiales > Peniaceae > Penium > Penium margaritaceum. The sequence continues at coordinate 11,245 of SZWC01020653.1, forward strand.
ACCAGTTCGCACCACTCGGCAACCAGTTCGCACCACTCGGCAACCAGTTCGCACCACTCGGCAACCAGTTCGCACCACTCGGCAACCAGTTCGCACCACTCGGCAACCAGTTCGCACCACTCGGCAACCAGTTCGCACCACTCGGCAACCAGTTCGCACCACTCGGCAACCAGTTCGCACCACTCGGCAACCAGTTCGCACCACTCGGCAACCAGTTCGCACCACTCGGCAACCAGTTCGCACCACTCGGCAACCAGTTCGCACCACTCGGCAACCAGTTCGCACCACTCGGCAACCAGTTCGCACCACTCGGCAACCAGTTCGCACCACTCGGCAACCAGTTCGCACCACTCGGCAACCAGTTCGCACCACTCGGCAACCAGTTCGCACCACTCGGCAACCAGTTCGCACCACTCGGCAACCAGTTCGCACCACTCGGCAACCAGTTCGCACCACTCGGCAACCAGTTCGCACCACTCGGCAACCAGTTCGCACCACTCGGCAACCAGTTCGCACCACTCGGCAACCAGTTCGCACCACTCGGCAACCAGTTCGCACCACTCGGCAACCAGTTCGCACCACTCGGCAACCAGTTCGCACCACTCGGCAACCAGTTCGCACCACTCGGCAACCAGTTCGCACCACTCGGCAACCAGTTCGCACCACTCGGCAACCAGTTCGCACCACTCGGCAACCAGTTCGCACCACTCGGCAACCAGTTCGCACCACTCGGCAACCAGTTCGCACCACTCGGCAACCAGTTCGCACCACTCGGCAACCAGTTCGCACCACTCGGCAACCAGTTCGCACCACTCGGCAACCAGTTCGCACCACTCGGCAACCAGTTCGCACCACTCTGCAACCAGTTCGCACCACTCCACAACCAGTTCGCACCAATCTGCAACCAGTTCGCACCACTTCGAAACCAGGTCGCACCACTCAGCAACCAGGTCGCACCACTCCGCAACCAGTTCCCACCACTCCGCAACCAGTTTGCACCACTCCGCAAGCAGTTCGTACCACTCCGCAACCAGTTCACACCACTCCTCAACCAGTTTGCACCACTCCACAACCAGTTCATACCACTCCGCATTCAGTTCGCACCACTCCTCAACCAGTTCGCACCATTCCGCAACCAGTTCGCACCAATGCGCAACAAAGGTCGCACCACTCCGCAACCAGGTCGCACCACTCCGCAACCTGGTTGCATAACTGCGCAACCAGTTCCCAGCACTCCACAACCAGTTCACACCACTCCGGAACCAGTTCGTACCACTCCGCAACCAGTTCGCACCACTCCGCAACCAGTTTGGACCACTCCTCAACCAGTGCGCACCACTTCGCAACCAGTTCGCACCACTCTGTAACCAGTTCGCATCACCTCGCATTCAGTTCGTACCACTCTGCAACCAGTTCGCACCACTCCGCAACCAGTTCGCACCACTCCGCAACCAGTTCGCACCACTCAAAAACCGATTCGCACCACTCCGCAACCAGTTGGAACCAATCCACAACCAGTTCGCACCACTCCGCAACCAGTTCGCACCACTCGGCAACCAGTTCGTACCAGTCCGCAACCAGTTCACACCACTCCGCAACCAGTTCGCACCACTACGCAACCAGTTCGCACCACTACGCAACCAGTTCGCACCATTCCACAACCAGTTCGCATCACTTCGCAATCAGTTTGCACCACTCCGCAACAAGTTCGCACCATTCTGCAACAAGTTCGCACCACTCCGCAAACAGTTCGCACCACTTCGGAACCAGTTCGCACCACTCCGCAACCAGTTCGCACCACTCCGCAACCAGTTCGCACCACTCCGCAACCAGTTCGCACCACTCCGCAACCAGATCACACCACTCCGCAGCCAGTTCGCACCACTCCGCAAGCAGTTCGCACTACTCCGCAACCAGTTCGCACCACTCTGCAACCAGTTCGCACCACTCTGCAACGAGTTCCCACCACTCCGCAACCAGTTCGCACCACTCCGTAACCAGTTCGCACCACTCCGCAACCAGTTCGCACGACTCCGCAACCAGTTCGCACCACTCCGAAACCAGTTCGCACGACTCCGCGACCAGTTCGCACCACTCCGCAACCAGTTCGCATAACTCCGCAACCAGTTCGCACCACTCCGCAACCCGTTCGCACCACTCCGCATTCCATTTGCACCACTCTGCAACCAGTTCGCACCACTCCGCAACCAGTTTGCACCACTCCACAACCAGTTCGCACCACTCTGCAACCAGTTCGCACCACTCCACAACCAGTTCGCACCACTCTGCAACCAGTACGCACCACTTCGCAACCAGGTCGCACCACTGAGCAACCAGGTCGCACCACTCCTCAACCAGTTCCCACCACTCCGCAACCAGTTTGCACCACTCCGCAACCAGTTCGTACCACTCCGCAACCAGTTCACTCCACTCCTCAACCAGTTTGCACCACTCTAGAACCAGTTCATACCACTCCACATTTAGTTCGCACCACTCCTCAACCAGTTCGCACCATTCCGCAACCAGTTCGCACCAATGCGCAACAAAGGTCGCACCACTCCGCAACCAGGTCGCACCACTACACAACCCGTTCGCACCACTGCGCAACCAGTTCGCATCACTCCGCAACCAGTTCACACCACTCTGCAACCAGTTTGCACCAGTCTGCAACCGGTTTGCACCACTCCGTAACCTATTTGCACGACTCATCAGCCAGTTCGCACAACTCCGTAACCAGTTCGCACCACTGAGCAACCAGTTCGCACCACTCCACAACCAGTTTGCACCACTCCGCAACCAGTTCGCACCATTCCGGAACCATATCGAACCACTCCGCAACAACTTCGCACCACTCCGCAACCAGTTCGCACCACTCCGAAACCAGTTCGCACCACTCCGCAACCAGTTCGCACCACTCCGCAACCAGTTCGCACTCTCTGCAATCAGTTCGCACCACTCCACAACCAGTTTGCACCGCTCTGCAACCAGTTTGCACCGCTCCGCAACCAGTTCGAACAACTCCGCAACCAGTTCGCACCACTCCGCAACCAGTACGCACCACTCCGCAACCAGTTCGTACCACTCTGCAACCAGTTCGCACCACTCCGCAACCAGTTCGCACCACTCCGCAACCAGTTTCCACCACTCCAAAACCAGTTCGTACCACTCCGCAACCAGTTCGCACCACTCCGCAACCAGTTCGCACCACTCCGCAACCAGTTCGCACCACTCCGCAACCAGTTCGCACCACTCCGTAACCAGTTTGCACCACTCTGCAACAAATGCGCACCACTCCACAACTAATTTGCCCCACTCCGCAACAAGTTCGCACCACTCCGTTACCAGTTCGCACCACTCCTCAACCAGTTCTCACCACTCTGCACCCCGTTCGCACCACTCCACGACCAGTTCGCACCACTCCTCAACCAGTTTGCACCACTCCGTGACCAGTTTGCACCACTCGGCAACCAGTTCGCACCACTCCGCAACCAGTTTGCACCACTCCGCAACCAGTTTGCACCACTCCGCTACCAGTTCGCACCACTCCGCAACCAGTTTGCACCACTCGGCAACCAGTTCGCACCACTCCGCAACCAGTTTGCACCACTCCGCAACCAGTTTGCACCACTCCGCTACCAGTTCGCACCACTCCGCAACCAGTTTGCGCCACTCCGCAACCAGTTGCAACCACTCCGCAACCAGTTGCACCAGTCCGCAACCAGTTCGCACCACTCCGCAACAAGTTCGCACCACTCCGGAACCAGTTCCCACCACTCCGCAACCAGTTCGCACCACTCCGCAACCAGTTCGCACCACCCCGCAACCAGTTCGCACCACTCCGCAACCAGTTTGCACCACATCGCAACCAGTGTTGACCTGGGGCCATCGGACATCGATGCCCATCGATGCTCATCGAGACATCGATGGAGCTGACTTCAGGGACATCGATGTGACTTCACATGAAACTGCCCAAATTGGCCACCAAAGCTGAGAATGCAGTGGTCATGAACACCAAATAAAATAAAAAAATAGACACACTTTCACTGAACACAGTTACAGCCAATGTTTTCCACCTGTTTTCCTGTGCTACTATGTTGTTTTATGTCACTTTAAGCATGCTATGCTTTCTTCCTTGGTCATAGTCTGCATTTCTGCCTCCCTTTGCACATAACACACCTTCAGACAGCTTGCATTGCATAGCACTGAGCTGTTATTGTACCATTGTCAATGAACTGTAGTTTCTTGCATTGCATTGCACAGCCACCATATTCAATGACCATTAAAAACTCACATTTTTAACTTAGCTTGTACTAAATTGCACACAACAGAGAAGGCCAAACATTCCAACACTACAATGGAAGGGAGCAGGGAGGGAAAACGAAGACAATGTATTGCTTGGTATTTGAAAACATCATGGTCAAATTGCAAAGAACATGTCATTCAGTAGTAGGTCCTGCTCCAACGTCTACTTCTTTGTAGCCTGCTTGCGCTTTGCAGCCTTGCTTGCTGCAACAATTGTTGCTGCTGCGGAGCGTTTGGCTGCTGCTGCTTTAGCTGTTGCAGTTTTTTCTTTTCCCTTTCCTGTAGCAATACTGGCACGGCCAGCCCTGGATGCTCCAGTGGATGCCCCTCTGCGTGTTGGTGATGCTGCAACATCCATCACATCTGCACCTGATCCTGGTGTTTCACCAGCAACACTGGCAGCTGCATCACCCTCCTGACCCTCCTCTCCTTCCTGTCCACCTTCACCCCTTTCTCCTGCTCTCTCATCTCCCTTGTCCGCTGCATTAGCCTCCTTCTCTCCCCCCTCACCTTGCTCACTTTCAGCACCCTCGTCCTGGTTCTCCTCTCCCTCACCCTGGTCCTCCTCATTGCCCATCCCCTGTTCCCTGAGAGCATTCTTGGCTGCAGGCTTCTCTTGTTCACGGACACGGACAGGCCGTGCATGTGGAAGTCCTGGCATGTCAGTCATGACACGAACTGACGCCATCACTTCAACAACATCATCTTCTACCTCTGCTGCCTCTTCCTCCTCATTGCCCATCCCCTGTTCCCTGAGAGCATTCTTGGCTGCAGGCTTCTCTTGTTCACGGACACATACAGGCCATGCATGTGGAAGTCCTGGCATGTCAGCCATGACACGAACTGACGCCATCACTTCAACAACATCATCTTCTACCTCTGCTGCCTCTTCCTCCTCATACTCGCCCTCCTCGTCATCACTCTCCATATCTTCCTCCGGCTCACTGAGAACCCCCTCTTCTTCCACGATGTCACCATCGTCCTCACTTCCATCTGCTTCTCCGTCCTCTGCCTCTGCTGCTGCTTCTGCTTCTGCTGCTGCTGCTGCCGCAAGCCCTCCTGCTGCCTTTCTCCCAATGCGCCCGTACTGCTTCCGCAGTCGCACGTTGCACCGTACCAGTAGCTCCAGTGTCTCCACTTTCAGCCTGTTGCACCTGGCGGTGTGGATGGGCTCGTGTGTGGAAAATACACGTTCGCATTGAGATGATGAGCATGGCTGTGACAACACCTTCAGTGCAAGATCCCTCAGCACAGGTAGGTGGCACATGTAATTCACATGCCACTCCACCGCATACATTGTACCACACTGCACCTTGGCAACTGCAGCAATTGCCTTTGCATTCGTCCGAGGAGTGACCATAGGATCACTCACCACCATCGTCTGCGCCTTCTGAAAAGCCCCTATTTCCTTCATCACCTGGTCCTCCTTGTCATCCGGAACCAAGGCCTCAACCACCGCCTGCGAAGCCGCCAAGGTATTGCTATCCTTACAGAGGACATTGCCGAAATGCTCCGGGTGGAGCTGGCGAGCTGCAGCATACAAGGGACAGGACATGTCCCTAAACCAACGGGTCTCCAACGTGCCCAGCACAAAGTTGACATGACCCTCCGCCACCCTTCTTGGCTTCCTGCCCTTTTTCACAGACAGCGACTTCAGCTGCTCAGCACAATCCAAGAACCCCTCATAGATCTCACCACCACCCCCACCAGGCTTGTCAGCAACCCTGAGTACAACAGTCAGTGGCTGGAGTAGGTCCTTCATTTGACGCACCTGCAGCCAGAAGACCCTTCTCGTGATGAAACGTCTCACCTCCCACTTCCTCGACCGAAATGAAGCATCCCTGTGTGAACCAATCGTCTTCCAAACATCCAAGCCCACGAATGTCTTGAGCTCATCCCGTAGCTCCAGCAGTCTCTCCACCATGGAGAAGACCGAGGCAAAGCGGGTGTCACAGCGCACTTTCAACACCTTCCCTCCCGTCCTCTCCTTCAGCCACGTCCGGGGCATATTATTGTTCCTGAAAAAGGCCACAATATTCTCACACCGCCCAATCACACTTGATCCCCAAGCAGACTTGCCCACATCCTTTGTGATTAGGTTGATGTTGTGCGCACAACATCCCTGCAAAAATAGTTGAGGAAACTTCACCCTTAGGTCAGCAAAAGCTTTCTTGTTCACAGAAGCGTTGTCACAGATGACAGAAACTACCTTGTCCTCCCCAACAATCTCAATTGCAGCCTCAATCATGCTTGCAACATGGTCTGCGTCTCTGGTCAGTCCACTTGCATCGCGGGAAAAGAGGTGGACAGAACCCATGGCGTTGACAGCCATGGCATTATAGATTGGTCTTACCTGACGGTCAGACCACTCATCCACAGATAGACTGCAGCCGCATGTGGTCCAACCCTGCTTCAGAGGAGCATGTAGCTCCTCCAGTTCCTTGTCGAGTTTTGGAAGCAGGACATCCACTACAGTGGACCTAGCAGGCAGCCGGAAAGCAGCGGTCGTCTTCTTTGCATTTTTCACAACCTCCATGAGCACGGCCTCACGGCAAAAAGAGATGGGTTGGGCAGCAATGGCCATAAGGTTGATAATGGTAAGCTGGCAGCGTTCATTGTTTGACTGGTCGGAGTGCTGTACCATGGTTGTCTGCCGGAAGGAGGCCGCTTTGTTGATATCAAACAAGGGAACCTCACCCTCTAGACTTGTTGTTGCCGGCTGCCTCTGCTGTTGTTGGCCATTCGCTGCTTCTTCGTCAGTGTCTGGCTCCAAAGTCAAGCCACCCACCGCTGCTTGCTCCGCTTGCTGTTGCTTCTCCCAGAGTTTGATCCACTACACCGCCTTGTCCTTTGTGCCCCACTCCTTCCCCTCTCCCTTGTACAAACTGACGTTGACCGGCTGCCAGCCAGCGGGGGGCGGGCAGCGCTCCAACCCGAAGACATCTCGGCACAGGGGCGGGGGATGCGGGCACTTGCCAACGTTGGGGTTGTTGCCTGCAAAGTGACCGCGGATGCGGTCACATGTCCCACTCCCTTTCTTCCCACATGAGCCGCAATGCCAGCCTGGATTCTTGGCTTCTATGGGACACGGCTCGGTATGCTTGCTGAGCTCTTTGGTGAGGAAGTCACCACTGAGCGGTTTCTTCTTTGGTGGGTTCCACCTGGCCGCATCTAACTGGCTTGATGCTGCAGAGACATTGGCGGAGCTCCCTGCCTGAGAGCTCTTGCTGGACGGCCTCAACAGTTGGCTGGCAATGGCTAACTGTTGAGGCCGACATCAAAGAGAGAGGATGCGTCTGACTGCCTCGTCTCTGTTGCACTCTCCATTCGAACCGACAGTCGCCGCGACGGCGACGGAGGTCAGGTCGAATGGACAAGGGGTCAGTTTGACATGACCCTTAGATTGACAGTTTCGATTGAAAGGATCAAAACCGTCGATCCTGCAGTTCATCCCACTGCTACAATATCCTAGGAGGGGGATATTGAATTGTCACGAGGTAATGCATGTAGCCGTGAAAGCAGAATGTATGTTGACGTGTTCCAGGTTGGAAAAATGCATGGCTGTGATTGGGGCGTAGCATATCTCCTAGCCTCTGGACAACATGGATGTTCATGTGCTTTGCCATGAGGAGATGCCACATGGAATGCCCAGTAGGCTGATTCAAGCCTACTATGCCACGTGGCAATTACACATGTAGAGAACCATACAGTTGTATGAAGATATGAAAAAAAATTGTTTTTCCAAAAAATGGCCGAGAGTCGAACTCGTCCTCGCTGCGATTTTCCGGTTATTCAGGGGTCTACTGGTGTCTGAGGGGCTGCTGGGTCTCTCGGTCAGCCTGGATTGCACTCTGGGTTCCCATCGGCATCGATGGGACATCGATGCGTATCGATGTCCCGATGTCGATGGAGGGATCCTCCATCCAACAATGAGGACAACTATGCTCGCAACCAGCTAGCACCACTCCGCAACCAGTTCGCAACACTCCGCAGCCAGTTCGCACCACTCCGCAACCAGTTCACACCACTCCGAAACCAGTTTGCACCACTCCGTAACCGGTTCCCATCTGTCCGCAACAAATTTGCACCCCTCGGCAGCCACTTTGCACCACTCCGCAAACAATTCGCACCACAACAAAACCAGTTCGCACCACTCCGCAACCAGTTTGCAGCACTTTGCAACCAGTTCCCACCACCCCGCAACCGGTTTGCACCACTCTGCAACCAGTTCGCACCACTCCGTAACCAGTTCGCACCACTCCGCAACCAGTTCGCACCACTCCGCAACCAGTTCGCACCACTCGGCAACCAGTTCGCACCACTCCGCAGCCAGTTCGCGCCACTCGGCGACCAGTTCGCACCACTCCGCAACTAGTTCACACCACTCCGCATCCCGTTTGCACCACTCCGCAAGCAGTGTGCACCACTCCGCATCCTGTTCTCACCACTACGCAGCCAGTTCGCATCACTCCGCAACCAGTTTGCACACCTCCGCAACCAGTTCGCACCACTCCGCAACCAGTCCGCACCACTCCGCAACCAGTTTGCACCACTCCGCAGCCAGTTTGCACCACTCCGCAACCAGTTTGCACCACTCTGCAACCAGTTCGCACCACTCCACAACCAGTTCGCACCACTCTGCAACCAGTTCGCACCACTCGGCAACCAGTTCGCACCACTCCGCAGCCAGTTCGCGCCACTCGGCGACCAGTTCGCACCACTCCGCAACTAGTTCACACCACTCCGCATCCCGTTTGCACCACTCCGCAAGCAGTGTGCACCACTCCGCATCCTGTTCTCACCACTACGCAGCCAGTTCGCATCACTCCGCAACCAGTTTGCACACCTCCGCAACCAGTTCGCACCACTCCGCAACCAGTCCGCACCACTCCGCAACCAGTTTGCACCACTCCGCAGCCAGTTTGCACCACTCCGCAACCAGTTTGCACCACTCTGCAACCAGTTCGCACCACTCCACAACCAGTTCGCACCACTCTGCAACCAGTTCGCACCACTCGGCAACCAGTTCGCACCACTCCGCAGCCAGTTCGCGCCACTCGGCGACCAGTTCGCACCACTCCGCAACTAGTTCACACCACTCCGCATCCCGTTTGCACCACTCCGCAAGCAGTGTGCACCACTCCGCATCCTGTTCTCACCACTACGCAGCCAGTTCGCATCACTCCGCAACCAGTTTGCACACCTCCGCAACCAGTTCGCACCACTCCGCAACCAGTCCGCACCACTCCGCAACCAGTTTGCACCACTCCGCAGCCAGTTTGCACCACTCCGCAACCAGTTTGCACCACTCTGCAACCAGTTCGCACCACTCCACAACCAGTTCGCACCACTCTGCAACCAGTTCGCACCACTCGGCAACCAGTTCGCACCACTCCGCAGCCAGTTCGCGCCACTCGGCGACCAGTTCGCACCACTCCGCAACTAGTTCACACCACTCCGCATCCCGTTTGCACCACTCCGCAAGCAGTGTGCACCACTCCGCATCCTGTTCTCACCACTACGCAGCCAGTTCGCATCACTCCGCAACCAGTTTGCACACCTCCGCAACCAGTTCGCACCACTCCGCAACCAGTCCGCACCACTCCGCAACCAGTTTGCACCACTCCGCAGCCAGTTTGCACCACTCCGCAACCAGTTTGCACCACTCTGCAACCAGTTCGCACCACTCCACAACCAGTTCGCACCACTCTGCAACCAGTTCGCACCACTCGGCAACCAGTTCGCACCACTCCGCAGCCAGTTCGCGCCACTCGGCGACCAGTTCGCACCACTCCGCAACTAGTTCACACCACTCCGCATCCCGTTTGCACCACTCCGCAAGCAGTGTGCACCACTCCGCATCCTGTTCTCACCACTACGCAGCCAGTTCGCATCACTCCGCAACCAGTTTGCACACCTCCGCAACCAGTTCGCACCACTCCGCAACCAGTCCGCACCACTCCGCAACCAGTTTGCACCACTCCGCAGCCAGTTTGCACCACTCCGCAACCAGTTTGCACCACTCTGCAACCAGTTCGCACCACTCCACAACCAGTTCGCACCACTCTGCAACCAGTTCGCACCACTCGGCAACCAGTTCGCACCACTCCGCAGCCAGTTCGCGCCACTCGGCGACCAGTTCGCACCACTCCGCAACTAGTTCACACCACTCCGCATCCCGTTTGCACCACTCCGCAAGCAGTGTGCACCACTCCGCATCCTGTTCTCACCACTACGCAGCCAGTTCGCATCACTCCGCAACCAGTTTGCACACCTCCGCAACCAGTTCGCACCACTCCGCAACCAGTCCGCACCACTCCGCAACCAGTTTGCACCACTCCGCAGCCAGTTTGCACCACTCCGCAACCAGTTTGCACCACTCTGCAACCAGTTCGCACCACTCCACAACCAGTTCGCACCACTCTGCAACCAGTTCGCACCACTCGGCAACCAGTTCGCACCACTCCGCAGCCAGTTCGCGCCACTCGGCGACCAGTTCGCACCACTCCGCAACTAGTTCACACCACTCCGCAACCCGTTTACACCACTCCGCAAGCAGTTTGCACCACTCCGCAACCAGTTCGCACTACTACGCAGCCAGTTCGCACCACTCCGCAACCAGTTCGCACCACTCGGCAACCAGTTCGCACCACTCCGCAACTAGTTCACACCACTCCGCAACCCGTTTGCACCACTCCGCAAGCAGTTTGCACCACTCCGCAACCAGTTCGCACCACTACGCAGCCAGTTCGCACCACTCCGCAACCAGTTTGCACACCTCCGCAACCAGTTCATACCACTCCGCAACCAGTTCACAACACTCCGCAACCAGTTCGCACCACTCCTCAACCAGTTCTCACCACTCTGAGACCAGATCTTACCACACCGAAACGAGCTCCCACAACTCCGCAACCAGTTCGCATCAATCCGCAACCAGTTCACACCACTCCGAAACCAGTCTGCACCACTCTGCAACCGGTTCGCATCACTCCGCAACCAGTTGGCACCACTCCGCAACCAGTTTGCACCACTCCGCAAACAATTTGCACCACTCCGCAACCAGTTCGCACCACTCCGCAACCAGGTCGCAGCACTCCGCAACTAGTTCGCAGCACTCCGCAACCAGTTCGCACAACTCCGCAACAAATTCGCACCACTCCGAAACCAGTTTGCACCACTCCGAAACCAGTTCGCACTACTCCGCAACCAGTTTGCACCACTCCTCAACCAGTTCTCACCACTCCGCACCCCGTTTGCACCACTCCACGACCAGTTCGCACCACTCCTCAACCAGTTCGCACCACTCCGCAGCCTGTTTGGACCACTCCGCAACAAGTTCGCACCACTCCGCAACCAGTTTGCACCACTCCGCAACCAGTTCCCACCACTCTGCTACCAGTTCCCACCACTCCGCAACCCATTCGCACCACTCCGCAACCAGTTCCTACCACTCCGCAACCAGTTTGCACCATTCTGCAACCAGTTCGCACTACTCCGCAACGAGTTCGCACCACTCTGCAACCAGTTCACACCACTCCGCAAGCAGTTCGAACCATTCCGCAACCAGTTCGCACCACTCCGCAACTTGTTCGTACCACTCCGCACCCAGTTTGCACCACTCCAAAACCAGTTTGCACCACACCGGAACCAGCTCGCACCAGTCCGCAACCAGTTCACACCACTCCGAAAGCAGTTTGCACCACTCCGTAACCGGTTCGCATCTGTCCGCAACCAGTTCGCACCACTCCGCAGCCAGTTCGTACCACTCCACAAACAATTTTGCACCACTCCGAAACCAGTTCGCACCACTCCGCAACCAGTTTGCACCACTCAGCAACCAGTTCGCACCACTCAGCAACCAGTTCGTACCCCTCCGTAGCCACTTTACACCTTTCCAAAACCAGTTCGCACCACATCGCAACCAGCTAGCACCGCTCCGCAACCAGTTCGCACGACTCCGCAACCAGTTTGCACCACTCCGCAACCAGTTTACACCACTCCGAAACCAGTTTGCACCACTCCGTAACCGGTTCGCATCTGTCCGCAACCAGTTCGCACCACTCTGCAGCCAGTTCGCACCACTCCGCAAAGAATTCGCACCACTCGGAAACCAGTTCGCACTACTCCGCAACCCGTTCGCACCACTCCGCTACCAGTTCGCACTACTCCGCAACCCGTTCGCACCACTCCGCTACCAGTTCGCACTACTCCGCAACCCGTTCGCACCACTCCGCTACCAGTTCGCACTACTCCGCAACCCGTTCGCACCACTCCGCTACCAGTTCGCACTACTCCGCAACCCGTTCGCACCACTCCGCTACCAGTTCGCACTACTCCGCAACCCGTTCGCACCACTCCGCTACCAGTTCGCACTACTCCGCAACCCGTTCGCACCACTCCGCTACCAGTTCGCACTACTCCGCAACCCGTTCGCACCACTCCGCTACCAGTTCGCACTACTCCGCAACCCGTTCGCACCACTCCGCTACCAGTTCGCACTACTCCGCAACCCGTTCGCACCACTCCGCTACCAGTTCGCACTACTCCGCAACCCGTTCGCACCACTCCGCTACCAGTTCGCACTACTCCGCAACCCGTTCGCACCACTCCGCTACCAGTTCGCACTACTCCGCAACCCGTTCGCACCACTCCGCTACCAGTTCGCACTACTCCGCAACCCGTTCGCACCACTCCGCTACCAGTTCGCACTACTCCGCAACCCGTTCGCACCACTCCGCTACCAGTTCGCACTACTCCGCAACCCGTTCGCACCACTCCGCTACCAGTTCGCACTACTCCGCAACCCGTTCGCACCACTCCGCTACCAGTTCGCACTACTCCGCAACCCGTTCGCACCACTCCGCTACCAGTTCGCACTACTCCGCAACCCGTTCGCACCACTCCGCTACCAGTTCGCACTACTCCGCAACCCGTTCGCACCACTCCGCTACCAGTTCGCACTACTCCGCAACCCGTTCGCACCACTCCGCTACCAGTTCGCACTACTCCGCAACCCGTTCGCACCACTCCGCTACCAGTTCGCACTACTCCGCAACCCGTTCGCACCACTCCGCTACCAGTTCGCACTACTCCGCAACCCGTTCGCACCACTCCGCTACCAGTTCGCACTACTCCGCAACCCGTTCGCACCACTCCGCTACCAGTTCGCACTACTCCGCAACCCGTTCGCACCACTCCGCTACCAGTTCGCACTACTCCGCAACCCGTTCGCACCACTCCGCTACCAGTTCGCACTACTCCGCAACCCGTTCGCACCACTCCGCTACCAGTTCGCACTACTCCGCAACCCGTTCGCACCACTCCGCTACCAGTTCGCACTACTCCGCAACCCGTTCGCACCACTCCGCTACCAGTTCGCACTACTCCGCAACCCGTTCGCACCACTCCGCTACCAGTTCGCACTACTCCGCAACCCGTTCGCACCACTCCGCTACCAGTTCGCACTACTCCGCAACCCGTTCGCACCACTCCGCTACCAGTTCGCACTACTCCGCAACCCGTTCGCACCACTCCGCTACCAGTTCGCACTACTCCGCAACCCGTTCGCACCACTCCGCTACCAGTTCGCACTACTCCGCAACCCGTTCGCACCACTCCGCTACCAGTTCGCACTACTCCGCAACCCGTTCGCACCACTCCGCTACCAGTTCGCACTACTCCGCAACCCGTTCGCACCACTCCGCTACCAGTTCGCACTACTCCGCAACCCGTTCGCACCACTCCGCTACCAGTTCGCACTACTCCGCAACCCGTTCGCACCACTCCGCTACCAGTTCGCACTACTCCGCAACCCGTTCGCACCACTCCGCTACCAGTTCGCACTACTCCGCAACCCGTTCGCACCACTCCGCTACCAGTTCGCACTACTCCGCAACCCGTTCGCACCACTCCGCTACCAGTTCGCACTACTCCGCAACCCGTTCGCACCACTCCGCTACCAGTTCGCACTACTCCGCAACCCGTTCGCACCACTCCGCTACCAGTTCGCACTACTCCGCAACCCGTTCGCACCACTCCGCTACCAGTTCGCACTACTCCGCAACCCGTTCGCACCACTCCGCTACCAGTTCGCACTACTCCGCAACCCGTTCGCACCACTCCGCTACCAGTTCGCACTACTCCGCAACCCGTTCGCACCACTCCGCTACCAGTTCGCACTACTCCGCAACCCGTTCGCACCACTCCGCTACCAGTTCGCACTACTCCGCAACCCGTTCGCACCACTCCGCTACCAGTTCGCACTACTCCGCAACCCGTTCGCACCACTCCGCTACCAGTTCGCACTACTCCGCAACCCGTTCGCACCACTCCGCTACCAGTTCGCACTACTCCGCAACCCGTTCGCACCACTCCGCTACCAGTTCGCACTACTCCGCAACCCGTTCGCACCACTCCGCTACCAGTTCGCACTACTCCGCAACCCGTTCGCACCACTCCGCTACCAGTTCGCACTACTCCGCAACCCGTTCGCACCACTCCGCTACCAGTTCGCACTACTCCGCAACCCGTTCGCACCACTCCGCTACCAGTTCGCACTACTCCGCAACCCGTTCGCACCACTCCGCTACCAGTTCGCACTACTCCGCAACCCGTTCGCACCACTCCGCTACCAGTTCGCACTACTCCGCAACCCGTTCGCACCACTCCGCTACCAGTTCGCACTACTCCGCAACCCGTTCGCACCACTCCGCTACCAGTTCGCACTACTCCGCAACCCGTTCGCACCACTCCGCTACCAGTTCGCACTACTCCGCAACCCGTTCGCACCACTCCGCTACCAGTTCGCACTACTCCGCAACCCGTTCGCACCACTCCGCTACCAGTTCGCACTACTCCGCAACCCGTTCGCACCACTCCGCTACCAGTTCGCACTACTCCGCAACCCGTTCGCACCACTCCGCTACCAGTTCGCACTACTCCGCAACCCGTTCGCACCACTCCGCTACCAGTTCGCACTACTCCGCAACCCGTTCGCACCACTCCGCTACCAGTTCGCACTACTCCGCAACCCGTTCGCACCACTCCGCTACCAGTTCGCACTACTCCGCAACCCGTTCGCACCACTCCGCTACCAGTTCGCACTACTCCGCAACCCGTTCGCACCACTCCGCTACCAGTTCGCACTACTCCGCAACCCGTTCGCACCACTCCGCTACCAGTTCGCACTACTCCGCAACCCGTTCGCACCACTCCGCTACCAGTTCGCACTACTCCGCAACCCGTTCGCACCACTCCGCTACCAGTTCGCACTACTCCGCAACCCGTTCGCACCACTCCGCTACCAGTTCGCACTACTCCGCAACCCGTTCGCACCACTCCGCTACCAGTTCGCACTACTCCGCAACCCGTTCGCACCACTCCGCTACCAGTTCGCACTACTCCGCAACCCGTTCGCACCACTCCGCTACCAGTTCGCACTACTCCGCAACCCGTTCGCACCACTCCGCTACCAGTTCGCACTACTCCGCAACCCGTTCGCACCACTCCGCTACCAGTTCGCACTACTCCGCAACCCGTTCGCACCACTCCGCTACCAGTTCGCACTACTCCGCAACCCGTTCGCACCACTCCGCTACCAGTTCGCACTACTCCGCAACCCGTTCGCACCACTCCGCTACCAGTTCGCACTACTCCGCAACCCGTTCGCACCACTCCGCTACCAGTTCGCACTACTCCGCAACCCGTTCGCACCACTCCGCTACCAGTTCGCACTACTCCGCAACCCGTTCGCACCACTCCGCTACCAGTTCGCACTACTCCGCAACCCGTTCGCACCACTCCGCTACCAGTTCGCACTACTCCGCAACCCGTTCGCACCACTCCGCTACCAGTTCGCACTACTCCGCAACCCGTTCGCACCACTCCGCTACCAGTTCGCACTACTCCGCAACCCGTTCGCACCACTCCGCTACCAGTTCGCACTACTCCGCAACCCGTTCGCACCACTCCGCTACCAGTTCGCACTACTCCGCAACCCGTTCGCACCACTCCGCTACCAGTTCGCACTACTCCGCAACCCGTTCGCACCACTCCGCTACCAGTTCGCACTACTCCGCAACCCGTTCGCACCACTCCGCTACCAGTTCGCACTACTCCGCAACCCGTTCGCACCACTCCGCTACCAGTTCGCACTACTCCGCAACCCGTTCGCACCACTCCGCTACCAGTTCGCACTACTCCGCAACCCGTTCGCACCACTCCGCTACCAGTTCGCACTACTCCGCAACCCGTTCGCACCACTCCGCTACCAGTTCGCACTACTCCGCAACCCGTTCGCACCACTCCGCTACCAGTTCGCACTACTCCGCAACCCGTTCGCACCACTCCGCAACCAGTTCGCAGCACTTCGCAACCAGTTTGCAACCCTCCGCAACCGGTTCCCACCACTCCGCAACCAGTTCGCACCACTCCGCAACCAGTTCGCACCACTTTGCAACAAGTTCGCACCACTCCACAACCAGTTCCCACCACACCGAAACCAGTTTGCACCACACCGAAACCAGCTCCCACAACTCCGCAACCAGTTCACACCAATCCGCAGCCAGATCGCACCACTCCGCAACCAGTTCACACCACTCCGAAACCAGATTGCACCACTCTATAACCTGTTTGCATCACTCCGCAACCAGTTGGCACCACTCCGCAACCAGTTTGCACCACTCCGCAAACAGTTCGCACCACTTCGCAACCAGTTCGCACCACTCCGCAACCAGTCTGCAGGACTCCGCAACCAGTTCGTACAACTCCGCAACAAATTCACACCACTCCGAAACCAGTTCGCACCACTCCGCATCCAGTTCGCACCACTCCGCAACCAGTCTGCAGGACTCCGCAACCAGTTCGCACAACTCCGCAACCAGTTCCTACCACTCCGCAACCAGTTTGCACCTTTCCAAAACCAGTTCGCACCACATCGCAACTAGCTAGCACCACTCCGCAACCAGTTCGCACTACTCCGCAACGAGTTCGCACCACTCTGCAACCAGTTCCCACCACTCCGCAACCAGTTCGCACCTCTCTGCAACCAGTTTGCACCACTCCGCAACCAGTTCCCACTACTCCGCAACGAGTTCGCACCACTCTGCAACCAGTTCCCACCACTCCGCAACCAGTTCGCACCTCTCTGCAACCAGTTTGCACCACTCCGCAACCAGTTCCCACTACTCCGCAACGAGTTCGCACCACTCTGCAACCAGTTCCCACCACTCCGCAACCAGTTCGCACCTCTCTGCAACCAGTTTGCACCACTCCGCAACCAGTTCCCACTACTCCGCAACGAGTTCGCACCACTCTGCAACCAGTTCCCACCACTCCGCAACCAGTTCGCACCTCTCTGCAACCAGTTTGCACCACTCCGCAACCAGTTCCCACTACTCCGCAACGAGTTCGCACCACTCTGCAACCAGTTCCCACCACTCCGCAACCAGTTCGCACCTCTCTGCAACCAGTTTGCACCACTCCGCAACCAGTTCCCACTACTCCGCAACGAGTTCGCACCACTCTGCAACCAGTTCCCACCACTCCGCAACCAGTTCGCACCTCTCTGCAACCAGTTTGCACCACTCCGCAACCAGTTCCCACTACTCCGCAACGAGTTCGCACCACTCTGCAACCAGTTCCCACCACTCCGCAACCAGTTCGCACCTCTCTGCAACCAGTTTGCACCACTCCGCAACCAGTTCCCACTACTCCGCAACGAGTTCGCACCACTCTGCAACCAGTTCCCACCACTCCGCAACCAGTTCGCACCTCTCTGCAACCAGTTTGCACCACTCCGCAACCAGTTCCCACTACTCCGCAACGAGTTCGCACCACTCTGCAACCAGTTCCCACCACTCCGCAACCAGTTCGCACCTCTCTGCAACCAGTTTGCACCACTCCGCAACCAGTTCCCACTACTCCGCAACGAGTTCGCACCACTCTGCAACCAGTTCCCACCACTCCGCAACCAGTTCGCACCTCTCTGCAACCAGTTTGCACCACTCCGCAACCAGTTCCCACTACTCCGCAACGAGTTCGCACCACTCTGCAACCAGTTCCCACCACTCCGCAACCAGTTCGCACCTCTCTGCAACCAGTTTGCACCACTCCGCAACCAGTTCCCACTACTCCGCAACGAGTTCGCACCACTCTGCAACCAGTTCCCACCACTCCGCAACCAGTTCGCACCTCTCTGCAACCAGTTTGCACCACTCCGCAACCAGTTCCCACTACTCCGCAACGAGTTCGCACCACTCTGCAACCAGTTCCCACCACTCCGCAACCAGTTCGCACCTCTCTGCAACCAGTTTGCACCACTCCGCAACCAGTTCCCACTACTCCGCAACGAGTTCGCACCACTCTGCAACCAGTTCCCACCACTCCGCAACCAGTTCGCACCTCTCTGCAACCAGTTTGCACCACTCCGCAACCAGTTCCCACTACTCCGCAACGAGTTCGCACCACTCTGCAACCAGTTCCCACCACTCCGCAACCAGTTCGCACCTCTCTGCAACCAGTTTGCACCACTCCGCAACCAGTTCCCACTACTCCGCAACGAGTTCGCACCACTCTGCAACCAGTTCCCACCACTCCGCAACCAGTTCGCACCTCTCTGCAACCAGTTTGCACCACTCCGCAACCAGTTCCCACTACTCCGCAACGAGTTCGCACCACTCTGCAACCAGTTCCCACCACTCCGCAACCAGTTCGCACCTCTCTGCAACCAGTTTGCACCACTCCGCAACCAGTTCCCACTACTCCGCAACGAGTTCGCACCACTCTGCAACCAGTTCCCACCACTCCGCAACCAGTTCGCACCTCTCTGCAACCAGTTTGCACCACTCCGCAACCAGTTCCCACTACTCCGCAACGAGTTCGCACCACTCTGCAACCAGTTCCCACCACTCCGCAACCAGTTCGCACCTCTCTGCAACCAGTTTGCACCACTCCGCAACCAGTTCCCACTACTCCGCAACGAGTTCGCACCACTCTGCAACCAGTTCCCACCACTCCGCAACCAGTTCGCACCTCTCTGCAACCAGTTTGCACCACTCCGCAACCAGTTCCCACTACTCCGCAACGAGTTCGCACCACTCTGCAACCAGTTCCCACCACTCCGCAACCAGTTCGCACCTCTCTGCAACCAGTTTGCACCACTCCGCAACCAGTTCCCACTACTCCGCAACGAGTTCGCACCACTCTGCAACCAGTTCCCACCACTCCGCAACCAGTTCGCACCTCTCTGCAACCAGTTTGCACCACTCCGCAACCAGTTCCCACTACTCCGCAACGAGTTCGCACCACTCTGCAACCAGTTCCCACCACTCCGCAACCAGTTCGCACCTCTCTGCAACCAGTTTGCACCACTCCGCAACCAGTTCCCACTACTCCGCAACGAGTTCGCACCACTCTGCAACCAGTTCCCACCACTCCGCAACCAGTTCGCACCTCTCTGCAACCAGTTTGCACCACTCCGCAACCAGTTCCCACTACTCCGCAACGAGTTCGCACCACTCTGCAACCAGTTCCCACCACTCCGCAACCAGTTCGCACCTCTCTGCAACCAGTTTGCACCACTCCGCAACCAGTTCCCACTACTCCGCAACGAGTTCGCACCACTCTGCAACCAGTTCCCACCACTCCGCAACCAGTTCGCACCTCTCTGCAACCAGTTTGCACCACTCCGCAACCAGTTCCCACTACTCCGCAACGAGTTCGCACCACTCTGCAACCAGTTCCCACCACTCCGCAACCAGTTCGCACCTCTCTGCAACCAGTTTGCACCACTCCGCAACCAGTTCCCACTACTCCGCAACGAGTTCGCACCACTCTGCAACCAGTTCCCACCACTCCGCAACCAGTTCGCACCTCTCTGCAACCAGTTTGCACCACTCCGCAACCAGTTCCCACTACTCCGCAACGAGTTCGCACCACTCTGCAACCAGTTCCCACCACTCCGCAACCAGTTCGCACCTCTCTGCAACCAGTTTGCACCACTCCGCAACCAGTTCCCACTACTCCGCAACGAGTTCGCACCACTCTGCAACCAGTTCCCACCACTCCGCAACCAGTTCGCACCCCTCCGCAACCAGTTCGCACCACTCCACGACCAGTTCGCACCACTCTTCAACCAGTTGGCACCACTCCGCAACCCGTTTGGACCACTCGGCAACAAGTTCGCACCACTCCGCAACCAGTTTGCACCACTCGGCAACCAGTTTGCACCACTCCGCAACCAGTTCGTACCACTCCGCACCCAGTTCGCACCACTCCGAAACCAGTTCGCACCACACCGAAACCAGCTCCCACAACTCCGTAACCAGTTTGCACCAATCCGCAACCAGATCGCACCACTCCGCAACCAGTTCACACCACTCCGAAACCAGTTTGCACCACTCCGCAAACAATTCGCACCACTCCGCAACCAGTTCGCACCAGTCCGCAACCAGTTCGCAGCACTCCGCAACTAGTTTGCAGAACTCCGCAACCAGTTTGCACAACTCCGCAACAAATTCGCACCTCTGAATCCAGTTCGCACCACTCTGAAACTTGTTTGCACCACTCCGCAACCAGTATGCACCACTCCTCAACCAGTTCTAACCACTCCGCACACCGTTCGCACCACTCCACGACCAGTTCCCACCACTCCTCAACCAGTTCGCACCACTCCGCAACCAGTTTGCACCACTCCGCAACCAGTTCGCACCACTCCGCAACCAGTTTGCACCACTCCGCAACCAGTTTGCACCACTCCGCTACCAGTTCGCACCACTCCGCAACCCGTTCGCACCACTCCGCAACCAGTTCCTACCACTCCGCAACCAGTTTGCACCATTCCGCAACCAGTTCGCACTACTCCGCAAGCAGTTCGCACCACTCCGCAACCAGTTCCCACCACTCCGCAACCAGTTCTCACCACTCCACAACCAGTTCGCACCACTCCCCGACCAGTTCATACCACTCCGCACCCAGTTCGCACCACTCCAAAACCAGTTGGCACCACACTGCAACCAGCTCGCACCACTCCGCACCCAGTTCACACCACTCCAAAAGCAGTTTGCACCACTCCGTAACTGGTTCGCATCTGTCCGCAACCAGTTCGCACCACTCCGCACCCAGTTCGCACCACTCTGCAAACAATTCGCACCACTCGGAAACCAGTTCGCGCCACTCCGCAACCAGTGCGCACCACTCCGCAACCAGTTCGCATCACTCCGCAACCAGTTCGCACCTCTCTGCAACCAGTTTGCACCACTCCGCAAGCAGTTCGCACCACTCTGCAACCAGTTCGCACCACTCGGAAACCAGTTCGCACCACTCCGCAACCAGGTCGTACCACTCCGCAACCAGTTCGCACCACTTCGCAACCAGTTCCCACCACTCCGCAACCTGTTCGCACCACTCCGCAGCCAGTTTGCACCACTCTGCAAACAATTCGCACCACTCGGAAACCAGTTCGCGCCACTCCGCAACCAGTGCGCACCACTCCGCAACCAGTTCGCATCACTCCGCAACCAGTTCGCACCTCTCTGCAACCAGTTTGCACCACTCCGCAAGCAGTTCGCACCACTCTGCAACCAGTTCGCACCACTCGGAAACCAGTTCGCACCACTCCGCAACCAGGTCGTACCACTCCGCAACCAGTTCGCACCACTTCGCAACCAGTTCCCACCACTCCGCAACCTGTTCGCACCACTCCGCAGCCAGTTTGCACCACTCTGCAAACAATTCGCACCACTCGGAAACCAGTTCGCGCCACTCCGCAACCAGTGCGCACCACTCCGCAACCAGTTCGCATCACTCCGCAACCAGTTCGCACCTCTCTGCAACCAGTTTGCACCACTCCGCAAGCAGTTCGCACCACTCCGCAACCAGTTTGCACCACTCCGCAAACAATTCACACCACTCCGCAACCAGTTCGCACCACTCCGCAACCAGTTCGTACAACTCCGCAACAAGTTCGCACCACTCCGAAACCAGTTCGCACCACTCCGAAACCAGTTTGCACCACTCCGCAACCACTTCGCACCGCTCCTCAGCTAGTTCTCACCACTCCGCACACCGTTCACACCACTCCACGACCAGTTCCCACCGCTCCCCAACCAGTTCGCACCACTTCGCAACCAGTTTGCACCACTCCACAACCAGTTCGAACCACTCCGCAACCAGTTTGTACCACTCCGCAACCAGTTCGCACCACTCCGCTACCAGTTCGCACCACTCCGCAACCCGTTCGCACCACTCCGCAACCAGTTCCTACCACACCGCAACCAGTTTGCACCAGTCCGCAACCACATCGCACTACTTCGCAACGAGTTCGCACCACTCCGCAACCCGTTCGCACCACTCCGCAACCAGTTCCTACCACACCGCAACCAGTTTGCACCAGTCCGCAACCACATCGCACTACTTCGCAACGAGTTCGCACCACTCCGCAATCAGTTCCCACCACTCCGCAACCAGTTCGCACCACTCCACAACCAGTTCGCACCACTCCGCGACCAGTTCGTACCACTCCGCACCCAGTTCGCACCACTCCAAAACCAGTTGGCACCACACTGCAACCAGCTCGCACCACTCTGCAACCAGTTCACACCACTCCAAAAGCAGTTTGCACCACTCCGTAACCGGTTTGCATCTGTCCGCAACCAGTTCGCACCACTCTTCAGCCAGTTCACACCACTCTGTAAACAATTCGCACCACTCGGAAACCAGTTCGCGCCACTCCGCAACCAGTTCGCACCACTCCGCAACCAGTTTGCACCACTCCGCAACCAGTTCGTACCACTCCGCAACCAGTTTGCACCAGTCCAAAACCAGTTTGCACCACATCGCAACCAGCTAGCCACACTCCGCAACCAGTTCGCACCACTCCGCAACCAGTTTGCACCACTCCGCAACCAGTTCGTACCACTCCGCAACCAGTTTGCACCAGTCCAAAACCAGTTTGCACCACATCGCAACCAGCTAGCCACACTCCGCAACCAGTTCGCACAACTCCGCAACCAGTTCGCACCA
The DNA here is from genome assembly GCA_023375785.1 of Penium margaritaceum. Lineage (NCBI taxonomy): Eukaryota > Viridiplantae > Streptophyta > Zygnematophyceae > Desmidiales > Peniaceae > Penium > Penium margaritaceum. The sequence continues at coordinate 34,567 of SZWC01020653.1, forward strand.
CTCCACAACCAGTTCACACCACTCCGAATTCAGTTTACACCACTCCGTAACCGATTCGCATCTGTCCGCAACCAGTTCGCACCACTCCGTTACCAGTTCGCACCACTCCTCAACCAGTTCTCACCACTACGCAACCCATTCGCACCAGTCCACAACCAGTTCCCACCACTCCTCAACCAGATCGCACCACTCCGCAACCAGTTTGCACCACTCCGCAACCAGTTTGCACCTCTCTGCAACCAGTTTGCACCACTCTGCAACCAGATCCCACCACTCCGCAACCTGTTCATACCACTCCGCAACCAGTTCGCATCACTCTGCAACCAGTTCGCAGCACTTCGCAACCAGTTCGCACCCCTCCGCAACCGGTTCCCACCACTCTGCAACCAGTTCGAACCACTCCGCAACCAGTTCGCACCACTCCACAACTAGTTCGCACCACACCGAAACCAGCTCCCACAACTCTGCAACCAGTTCGCACCAATGCGCAACCAGATCGCACCACTCCGCAACCAGTTCACACCACTCCAAAACCAGTTTGCACCACTCTGCAACCGGTTCGCATCACTCCGCAACCAGTTGGCACCACTCGGCAACCAGTTTGCACCACTCCGCAAACAATTCGCACCACTCCGCATCCAGTTCGCACCACTCCGCAACCAGTTCGCAGCACTTCGCAACTAGTTCGAAGCACTCCGCAACCTGTTCGCACAACTGCGCAACAGATTCGCACCACTCCGAAACCAGTTCGCACCACTCCGAAACCAGTTCGCACCACTCCGCTACCAGTTCGCACCACTCCACAGCCCGTTCGCATCACTCCGCAACGAGTTCGTACCACTCCGCAACCAGTTTGCACCACTCCGCAACCAGTTCGCACCACTCGGCAACCAGTTCGCACCACTCCGCAGCCAGTTCGCACCACTCTGCAAACAATTCGCACCACTTGGAAACCAGTTCGCGCCACTCCGCAACCAGTTCGCACCACTCTGCAACCAGTTCGCAGCACTCCGCAACTAGTTTGCAGCACTCCGCAACCAGTTCGCAGAACTCCGCAACAAATTTGCACCACTTCGAATCCAGTTCCCACCAGTCCGAAACCAATTCGCACCACTCCGCAACCAGTTCGCACCACTCTGCAACCAGTTCGCAGCACTCCGCAACTAGTTTGCAGCACTCCGCAACCAGTTCGCAGAACTCCGCAACAAATTTGCACCACTTCGAATCCAGTTCCCACCAGTCCGAAACCAATTCGCACCACTCCGCAACCAGTTCGCACCACTCTGCAACCAGTTCGCAGCACTCCGCAACTAGTTTGCAGCACTCCGCAACCAGTTCGCAGAACTCCGCAACAAATTTGCACCACTTCGAATCCAGTTCCCACCAGTCCGAAACCAATTCGCACCACTCCGCAACCAGTTCGCACCACTCTGCAACCAGTTCGCAGCACTCCGCAACTAGTTTGCAGCACTCCGCAACCAGTTCGCAGAACTCCGCAACAAATTTGCACCACTTCGAATCCAGTTCCCACCAGTCCGAAACCAATTCGCACCACTCCGCAACCAGTTCGCACCACTCTGCAACCAGTTCGCAGCACTCCGCAACTAGTTTGCAGCACTCCGCAACCAGTTCGCAGAACTCCGCAACAAATTTGCACCACTTCGAATCCAGTTCCCACCAGTCCGAAACCAATTCGCACCACTCCGCAACCAGTTCGCACCACTCTGCAACCAGTTCGCAGCACTCCGCAACTAGTTTGCAGCACTCCGCAACCAGTTCGCAGAACTCCGCAACAAATTTGCACCACTTCGAATCCAGTTCCCACCAGTCCGAAACCAATTCGCACCACTCCGCAACCAGTTCGCACCACTCTGCAACCAGTTCGCAGCACTCCGCAACTAGTTTGCAGCACTCCGCAACCAGTTCGCAGAACTCCGCAACAAATTTGCACCACTTCGAATCCAGTTCCCACCAGTCCGAAACCAATTCGCACCACTCCGCAACCAGTTCGCACCACTCTGCAACCAGTTCGCAGCACTCCGCAACTAGTTTGCAGCACTCCGCAACCAGTTCGCAGAACTCCGCAACAAATTTGCACCACTTCGAATCCAGTTCCCACCAGTCCGAAACCAATTCGCACCACTCCGCAACCAGTTCGCACCACTCTGCAACCAGTTCGCAGCACTCCGCAACTAGTTTGCAGCACTCCGCAACCAGTTCGCAGAACTCCGCAACAAATTTGCACCACTTCGAATCCAGTTCCCACCAGTCCGAAACCAATTCGCACCACTCCGCAACCAGTTCGCACCACTCTGCAACCAGTTCGCAGCACTCCGCAACTAGTTTGCAGCACTCCGCAACCAGTTCGCAGAACTCCGCAACAAATTTGCACCACTTCGAATCCAGTTCCCACCAGTCCGAAACCAATTCGCACCACTCCGCAACCAGTTCGCACCACTCTGCAACCAGTTCGCAGCACTCCGCAACTAGTTTGCAGCACTCCGCAACCAGTTCGCAGAACTCCGCAACAAATTTGCACCACTTCGAATCCAGTTCCCACCAGTCCGAAACCAATTCGCACCACTCCGCAACCAGTTCGCACCACTCTGCAACCAGTTCGCAGCACTCCGCAACTAGTTTGCACCACTCCGCAACCAGTTCGCACCACTCGGCAACCAGTTCGCACCACTCCGCAACCAGTTCGCACCACTCCGCTACCAGTTCGCACCACTCCACAGCCCGTTCGCATCACTCCGCAACGAGTTCCTACCACTCCGCAACCAGTTTGCACCATTCCGCAACCAGTTTGCACTACTCCGCAGCCAGTTCGCTCCACTCCGCAACGAGTTCCCATCACTCCGCAACCAGTTCGCACCACTCGGCAACCAGTTCGCACCACTCCGCAACCCGTTCGTACCACTCCGCACCCAGTTCGCACCACTCCAAAACTTGTTCGCACCACACCGCAACCAGCTCGCACCACTCTGAAACCAGTTCACACCACTCCGAAAGCAGTTTGCACCACTCTGTAACCGGCTCGCATCTGTCCGCAACCAGTTCGCACCACTCCGCAGCCAGTTTGCACCACTCTGCAAACAATTCGCACCAATCCGAAACCAGTTTGCACCACTCCGCAACCAGTTCGCAGCACTCAGCAACCAGTTCCCACCACCCCGCAACCAGTTCGCACCACTCCGCAACCAGTTCGCACCACTCCGTAACCAGTTCGCACCACTTTGCAACCAGTTCGCACCACTTTGCAACCAGTTCGCACCACTCTGCAACCAGTTTGCACCACTCGCCAGCCAGTTCGTACCACTCTGCGAACAATTCGCACCACTCCGCAACTAGTTCGCACCACTCAGCAACCCGTTTGCACCACTCCGCAACCAGTTTGCACCACTCCGCAACAAGTTCGCACCACTACGCAGCCAGTTTGCTCCACTCCGCAACCAGTTCGCACCACTCCGTAACCAGTTTGCACCACTCCGCAACCAGTTTGCACCACTCGCCAGCCAGTTCGTACCACTCTGCGAACAATTCGCACCACTCCGCAACTAGTTCGCACCACTCCGCAACCCGTTTGCACCACTCCGCAACCAGTTTGCACCACTCGCCAGCCAGTTCGTACCACTCTGCGAACAATTCGCACCACTCCGCAACTAGTTCGCACCACTCCGCAACCCGTTTGCACCACTCCGCAACCAGTTTGCACCACTCGCCAGCCAGTTCGTACCACTCTGCGAACAATTCGCACCACTCCGCAACTAGTTCGCACCACTCCGCAACCCGTTTGCACCACTCCGCAACCAGTTTGCACCACTCGCCAGCCAGTTCGTACCACTCTGCGAACAATTCGCACCACTCCGCAACTAGTTCGCACCACTCCGCAACCCGTTTGCACCACTCCGCAACCAGTTTGCACCACTCGCCAGCCAGTTCGTACCACTCTGCGAACAATTCGCACCACTCCGCAACTAGTTCGCACCACTCCGCAACCCGTTTGCACCACTCCGCAACCAGTTTGCACCACTCGCCAGCCAGTTCGTACCACTCTGCGAACAATTCGCACCACTCCGCAACTAGTTCGCACCACTCCGCAACCCGTTTGCACCACTCCGCAACCAGTTTGCACCACTCGCCAGCCAGTTCGTACCACTCTGCGAACAATTCGCACCACTCCGCAACTAGTTCGCACCACTCCGCAACCCGTTTGCACCACTCCGCAACCAGTTTGCACCACTCGCCAGCCAGTTCGTACCACTCTGCGAACAATTCGCACCACTCCGCAACTAGTTCGCACCACTCCGCAACCCGTTTGCACCACTCCGCAACCAGTTTGCACCACTCGCCAGCCAGTTCGTACCACTCTGCGAACAATTCGCACCACTCCGCAACTAGTTCGCACCACTCCGCAACCCGTTTGCACCACTCCGCAACCAGTTTGCACCACTCGCCAGCCAGTTCGTACCACTCTGCGAACAATTCGCACCACTCCGCAACTAGTTCGCACCACTCCGCAACCCGTTTGCACCACTCCGCAACCAGTTTGCACCACTCGCCAGCCAGTTCGTACCACTCTGCGAACAATTCGCACCACTCCGCAACTAGTTCGCACCACTCCGCAACCCGTTTGCACCACTCCGCAACCAGTTTGCACCACTCGCCAGCCAGTTCGTACCACTCTGCGAACAATTCGCACCACTCCGCAACTAGTTCGCACCACTCCGCAACCCGTTTGCACCACTCCGCAACCAGTTTGCACCACTCGCCAGCCAGTTCGTACCACTCTGCGAACAATTCGCACCACTCCGCAACTAGTTCGCACCACTCCGCAACCCGTTTGCACCACTCCGCAACCAGTTTGCACCACTCGCCAGCCAGTTCGTACCACTCTGCGAACAATTCGCACCACTCCGCAACTAGTTCGCACCACTCCGCAACCCGTTTGCACCACTCCGCAACCAGTTTGCACCACTCCGCAACCAGTTTGCACCACTCCGCAACCAGTTCGCACCACTCCGCAACCAGTTTGCACCACTCCTCAACCAGTTCGCACCACTTCGCGACCAGATTGCACCACTCCGCAACCAGTTCGCACCACTCCGCAACCAGTTTGCACCTCTCCGCAAGCAGTTCGCACTACTCCGCAACCAGTTCGCACCACTCCTCAACACGTTTCACCACTCCGCAACCAGTCGGCACCACTCCGCAACCAGTTTTCACCATTCGGCATTCAGTTTGCACCACTCTGCAACCAATTCCCATCACTCCGCAACCTGTTTGCAACTCTCCGCAACCAGTTAACACCACTCCGCAACCAGTTGGCACCACACCACAACCAGCTCACACCAATCCGCAACAAGTTGGCACCACTCCGCAACCGGTTCGCACCACTCTGCAACCAGTTCGCAGCACTTCGCAACCAGTTCGCACCACTCCGCAACCAGTTTGCAGCACACCGCAACCAGTTCACACCATTCCGAAACCAGTTTGCACCACCCTCCAACCGGTTCGCATCACTCCGCAACCAGTTGGCACCACTCCCCAACCAGTTTGCACCACTCCGCAAACAATTCGCACCACTCCGCAACCAGTTCTCACCACTCCGCAACCAGTTCGCATCACTCCGCAACTAGTTCGCAGCACTCCGCAGCCAGTTCGAACAACTCCGCAGCAAATTCGCACCACTCCGAAACCAGTTCGCATCACTCCAAAACCAGTTCGCACAACTCCGCAACCAGTTTGCACCACTCTTCAACCAGTTCTCACCACTCCCCACCCCGTTCGCACCACTCCACGACCAGTTCACACCACTCCTCAACCAGTTCGCACCACTCCGCAACGAGTTTGCACCACTCCGCAACGAGATCGCACCACTCCGCAACCAGTTTGCACCACTCCGCAACCAGTTCGCACCAATCCGCAACCAGTTCGCACCACTCCGCAACCAGTTCGCACCACTCCGCAACCAGTTCCTACCACTCCA